>PVJC01000295.1:60986-137118 GCA_004026665.1 Murina feae
GGGGGGGGGGGGGGGGGGGGGGAGTTTGGGGAAGCAGGCAAGGCCAGCCCAGCGGCATTGTCTGGGCAAGATCGAGGAAGCAGGCAAGGCCAAAATCAGGGAAGCAGGCAAGGTTGGCCCGGCTACGTCACAAGGGCGAGATCAGGGGAAACAGGCAAGACTGGCCCGGCTGCGTCACTAGGGTGAGATCTGGGGAAGCAGGCAAGCATGGCAGGCAAGCAGCACCCAGCACTGGCCACAGCTTAAGGGAGAGAATAACATGCAGGCGAGGCCAGGAGCCTAAGAGATCAACACAGAGGGGTGTCTGCTCCAAGCCTCCAAGGTGTGCCTGGGGGCAGGCCCCTAGCAGACACACACACACACACACACACACACACACACACACACGGCGACTGCTCTGAGCCTCAGATGTGGCTGGGGGCAGGCCTTCAGTGGGGACACACACACACTCACTCACACACACACACACACAGGTGCCTGCTCTAAGCCTCCACAGTGCAGCTGGGAGCAGGCCCCCAGAGGACACATACACACACGGCGCCTGCCAGACTGGGGCCATCAGTAGGACATCCACTGAGGGGTCCCAGACTGTGAGAGGGGGCAGGTGCTGTGTATGTGTGTGTGTGTGTGTGTGTGAGTGACCCCCACATTTCCCCTGTGCACAAATTTCATGCACCAGGCCTCTAGTATATAATAAAAAGCTAATATGCTAAGTGTCAGACCTGTCGTTCAACAGTTCGACCAGTTGAATGACATGCTCTGACCACCAGGGGGCAGACACTCCGACCAGTAGGTTAGGTTGCTGTTGGGGTCCCGCCAATTGGGACTGGGTGAGATGGGCCAGACATGCCCTAGAACCCTCCCAAGGTCCCTCTGGCTGGCCCAGATTGGCCCTGATCAGGAATGTGCAAGACGGGTCCCTCCCAGGCCCCCATCATGCACTGGTGGGGTTCCTGACCTGGCCTGCACCCTCTTGAAATCCGGAACCCTAGGGGGATTGTCAGAGAGTTGGTTTCGGCCCCATCCCCACAGGCCAGGCTGAGGGACCCCACCAGTGCACAAATCCATGTACCAGGCCTCTAGTTTAAATATAATGAATCAGCTTGATTAAATGAAATATTTAGAAGACTATACTCAATAACTGCAGAATGTATATTCTTTGCAAGAACTTTAAGAGAATGAAAAATTATAAGGCAAACACTAACATAAATAGAGATACAAAAATTCTAAACAAACATATTAACAAATTGACTTCAGCAATATGTAAAAGGAATATATACCCTATGACCCAACAAAAGATGCATCCAAGGATGGACACAGCCAGCATTAATCAGAATAGCCAAAAGCTGGAAATAATCCAAATGTCAACAGTAAAAGCAATATATATTATAGTATATTCATAAAATGAAATTTAAAAAAAAAAAAAACCTATAGCCACATGAACTGAATTAATCTCCTAAATATGATGTTGAATGAAAGTAACCATATACAAAAGAATGTTCCATTTATATGAAATTCAAAACCAGACAAAACCAGATAGAAGTGCTAGAACAGTAGGCCCTCCTCTTGCTTTGAAATGGGGGAGACCAAAGGTGAGGCATGGGAGAGGCAGGCAGGCTGATGAAAAGGCTCTGTATCTTGCTATAGACAGGACAGCCCTAGCCAGATTGGCTCAGTGAACAGAGTGTTAGCCCAGGACTGAAAAGTCCTGGCTTTGATTCCAGTCAAGGGCATGAACCCTGGTTGTAGGCTCAATCGCCCAGGGCCATGTGGGAGGCAATTAATCCATGTTTTTCTCTCACATAGGAGTTTCTCTCTTTCTCCCTCCCTTCCCCTCTCTAAAAATCAATGGAAAAATATCCTTGGGTGAGAATCAACAATAAAAAGGTAAATGTATGAAAAATGTAATGAGTGGTATTTTAAATATTGTTTACAATTCATTCTTTGTGAATTATATGATAACACATGCACACTAACTCTTTATTTGATAAGGTATTTTTACCTTTGAGAAAGAATATGAGTGAGGTCATCAATATTCAACTGACCTTAATTAAAGTATCTCAACTCTCATATGGCAAACTTACTCTAAGAGAAGAAAAGAAACACCATTTTTCTTCAAGGATTAAAGAGGAGACTTTGCTAGCATAAAAAATGCCATTAGATCATCTTTTTAAGCAGGGATAAGAAAAAGTTGATATAATGAAAGATCCTAACTAATAAAAGCATAATATTGAAATTAACCGTTTCTCCGGGATGGGGTAAGCCATGCCCACCAGCCAATCGGAGCAACTGTATGCAAATTAGCCCAGGCAAGATGGCGGAGGCCCCAACCCCAGGGTCCAGCAGGGCAGACAAAAGGCCTCTCTCTGCCTCAGGACCCAGGAGGAAGCAAGCTGGTAAGCTCTTCCTGTCTGCCCCCCACCCTCCCCAAGAGCAAGCCTGCGGGGAAGCAGCCTGTCCGGAGGCAGTGGACTGCAAAGCCCTGATGGCCGGGCACCCGCACTGGAGGCTTGGGGCTGCAGCCAGCCGCCTCTGCAAAGCCCAGATGGCCCAGGCACACACACCAGAGGCTTGAGCCTTCGGTGTGAGTGCCTAGGCCCTGGGGTGGTTTGCAGGCAGAAGCTGGAGGCGGGACCAGCCGGCTGCCACTGCAAAGCCCTGATGGCCCGGGCTCAAGCACTAGAGGCTTGAGCCTTCGGTGCAGGTGCCCGGGCCCTGGGGCGGTTTGCAGGCGGAAGTTGGGGGCGGTTAAGAACCAGAGGTCCTGGATTGTGAGAGTCCCCAAGAACTCCATATTTGAGAGGGTGCAGGTCGGGTTAAGGGACCATCTCCCCCCCCACCCTCCCCCTCCCGCCGTGCACGCATTTCGTGCACCGGGCCCCTAGTTGGAATATAAAACTATTTAGTAAAATAAACTTCTTTAAAATCTACATTAAAAAAGCCCTTTTGAAACTTCCTCTGGGATACAGAGAGAAATATAATCAATTGAATAAAGTAATTATGTGCTTTTTGTATTTTAAAATCAATAAGAATAAAACACATACTCATCATTGTGTGTTTGTCATTGTGGATAACCAGAGTCAGCTAAAAGGGCAGACAATCTGTTGATCCAGACATCATTCCTGAAAATAACTATTTCTAAAAGCACTAAATTACCATTGAAATCTTGGACATGAGTGAATTGTAAAGTAGCTAAGGAAAAACTACATATGCCCTCTAGAGGCAGAATTAAACATCTTTATAGTAACCTTGTTATAAAAATGTTTGTAATACTTCTTTAACTCTCTTACATAAACCCTATGCAAAAGATAGTATTTTCAGCATTATTTTAAATTAAGAAAACTTATAATAAACAATTAAGAAAGCTTTAAAGTATCACAGCAACAGATTCAAAATTAGTATTCAACTTCCTTAGTTTCTTTAATCACAGCACCCTTTAAATAATGAAAACGAAAGATTTTCAAAGGCAAGACAAATAAAATGGAGCATATCCCTGCCCTCAGCTAATTCAGAGTATTTTAATTCAGCGCTAAGAAAGGAGAAGATGTACCTGCCACGCTGGAACAGACGTTGAGTTGGACATAACAGTTTTTTGCAGTTCTTCAAGGACGGCATCAGGAAGAGGCTTTTGTGATTCCAGGAGTGGTTTACACTGCACTTGTCTCAAAAGTAAGATAACAGCTGGCTGATCAGGGCTACTTTTTAAATTCTAAACGTAAACCCCAGATACAAATACATCAAGTAGGTTAAAACAGGTTAAATGTAACAGGCAATTAAGCTACTCCCCATATTGGGGGGGGGGGAATCTAAACAACTGAAAAAGTAAAATAAATAAAACACTGAACACCTTGGGAATATCAAACTCTACATATAAATAATCTTTAAAGTCGATAATGCCATTACTGTAATTTATAAGTCATGTTACCTTTACTTGGTTTATTCTCAGGTGATAGCCTAAGAACTTTAAGTTCTGAATGTAAATGGCAGAACTAAGACCATATAAAATTAACAGTGAGGGCTAACACTACACCTTACTGGAAGAAACAATCCTATGTAAAAAAGGAAGAGGTATAATTTTTTATCTTCTTAAACCTCTAGATACTCATTGCATGTCCTTCCATCAGGCACAGACTTCATATACATTGTAAGTAAGAGAAATGACCCATTTATCAATTTACCAAGCATGTACATACATACATAAATATATTGTATACATGAATATGTATCTCCTTCCATATGTATATGGAAGAACTTAAAGAAAGTGCTCTACCAAAATCTTTCCACTGTTTTAAATATTTCTTCCTTTATAGTTTGTCTCTCAGCAACATGTTTTTATTTTTATTTTTTTACTAATTAGGTCATAGTCTTAAATGTATTTCTAAAATGTACTTGGTTGCTTTTTTTTCTAAGTAAGAGACTAGAACAACAAAATGACAGGAAAGGTTCATAAAAGTATTTCTTATTCTGTCAGAGCAGAGCCAACTGTCAATTTATGATTACTAAACTCTCACTATAAAATACTAACCTGTACTGAACAGAGATGGAATTTCTTAAGTAAAAGAGAAAAATTATTATTCTGCTTTTCAGAGAATTCAAGGCCAAAGAGATCTTCAAAGACCCATTCTTCTTTCTCTGAAAAATTTATATTGCTCTTTCAAAAAAATTTCTAGGAAGACAACACAATCTCCCTAGTAAACATTTATGAAACATAATATTTTCAGGACAAGGGATGCTTAAAACTCTCCTAATGCATTAAATTATTCTGTGTAGATTTATAAAATGATCTATTCATTCAGTAATTATTTATTGAGCCCTTACTATGTGCTAGGTACGGTGCTAAGAATTTACTCACAGAGCCTTTTATTCAGCAATGTAAAAACTACACTCTGAAAAGAATAAGCAGAAATAAAATAAAAATATTGCCCCCCCTAAAGGTACCAAGAAAAAAATCTATTAAGAGTTTGGATCCTAGAGTCAAACAAATGTAAGTTCAAATGGCAACTCCATCAATTTGTAGCTATGAGCTTCTGCGCAAATTCCTCTCTAAGCCCTAGTTTTTCCCCTAGTTTGTAAAAATGCGGATAATTATAATACCTTTGCCAGAGGATTGTTGTGAAATTCAATTATAAACTACTAAATGTAGTGACTGGCTTGTGGTAAATACTCAATAAATGTTAGGTGCTATCAATAATAAATGTTAGGGGCTATCATCATGATTATCATCATCATCACCATTACCACCACCACCACCACCACCACTACCATGTGCACTTTAAATAACATGTACTCTATCTGAAATTATTTTCCAATTAGGATAAGAATCTATAAAACTCAGTAATCAATTCCATAGCAATACCTTTGTGCAAAGGGCTTCAGCTTCTGATATTCTTCCTGTGTCTACTAGACCTGTGACAGCTTGGGAGAGAGACCACTTTTCCAGAGATTTGTTGTAATGTTCAAAGAATTCTTTGTCTTTAACTATAAACAAAAAGTACCAGTGTTACTTTTTCTGCAATTTATAATGTGTTCATAGAGAAGTAAATAGTTGCTAATAAGGATCACAATAAGACTTAGGCTGATACAATTTTTTCAACTTACTTGAACCACTGGAATACCATAGACTATCCTATCATGAGATAGGTTTCTGAAAAGTTTCATGGTAGGAATATTTGTGATAACTCAAGGCCTTACATACTTGTGACATATTAAAAATCACTATACCCATAGTAAAAGTAAAAGTAATTATTGAAAAAATAAAGACTGCAATATAACTGACATACAATAAGTTGCACAGATGCACATATTCAAATTGTATAATTTGATGAGTTTTGACATAAGTAAACATCGGTGAACCATCACCACAATCAAACAATGAACATATACTCATCATCACTAAAAGTCTCCTCCTGTCCCTTTCTAATCACTTCTGTCTCCAACTGACATCACTCCTTTTACTTTATGTCCATAAAAAACCACTGATCATTTTCTGTCAAAATAGATCAGTTTGTATATTCTAAAATTTCTTACAACAAATAAAAAAGCATATAATCTTTGTCTAGCATCTTTCACAATGGTTAACATAGTAAATGACATTCATTCTCAAATGTCAAAGCAACATTGCATTCCTAAGACAAACTGCCCTTGATCATGATGTAATGTCTTTGTCCAGTTTGCTATCAGGGTAATTTTGCCTCAGATGTTAGAAAGTGTTACCATTCAACTTTCTGGTATTATTTCTTCCTTAAATGTTTGGTAGAATTCATTAGTGGTCCTGGAGTGTTTTTTTTTGAGAGAGGATTTTTTAACTATAAATTCAGTGTCTTTATCAGATACTAGAGGCCTGGTGCCCGAATTCATGCACAGGTGGGGTCCAGCTGACTCACCCCATCAGGGCTGATCGGGCAGGGCTGGCAAGGGGGAGTGGCTGTGGGCAGTCAAACTCCTGGTCAAGGGGACAATTTGCACATTAGCCTTTTATTATATAGGATAAAGCTATTCAGTTTATCTCTTCTTAAGTAAGCTTTGTGTCTTTTAGGGAATTTGTCTATTTCATCTAAGTTGCCAAATTTAATGGCATAAAGTTGTTCATAAGCCTTTAATGGCTATTGTAATGTACCCTTTCATTCCTGACATTGGTAGTATCCTTATTTTTCCCCTAATGTCTGCCTAGGGATTTATCAATTATATTGATCTTCTCAAAGACCTACTTTTTGCTTCTGTTGATTTTCTGTTTTTATTTCATTGATTTCTGCTCTTCATTATTTTTTGTCTGCTTACTTTGGAATTAATTTTCTCTTCCTTTTTCTAGTTTCTTAAGGTAAATGTGAGGTCACTGATTAGAAGCCTTTCTTATTTTACAATGTAGTCATTTAATGTTATAAATTTCCCTAAAAATAGTGGTTTAGTAGCATTGTAGAATTTTGATATGCTGTTTTTAAATTTTCATTCAATTAAAAATATTTTCTAATTTCCCTTCTGATTTATTCTTTGACCTAGATTATTTAGATGTTAGTTTCCTACTAGTTGGGAACTTTCCAGATGTTTTGTTACTGATGTCCAATTTAATTCCATTGTATTAAATAATATACTTTGTAAGACCTGAATCCTTTTCAATTATTTACATATGTTTCCTGGCCCATAATATATTTGGATATTCTTTGTACAATTGACAACAATATGCATTCTACTGTGGTTAGAAGTGTTTTACAAATACCAGTTAGATAACATTAGTTGACAGTTTTGTTAAAGTCTTTATTATGTCTTTACTGATTTTTCTGTCCAACTATTCTATCAACTATCAAGAGAGTGTTGAAACTTTTAACTATAATTGTGGATTTGTCTCTCTCTCCTTTCAGTTCTACTTGTAAGTTTCGGCTCCACACATTTTTCTTCAAAAAAAATTTTTTTACTATTTTACTATGAAATACCATGTATATTTTATGTCTTTTAACGTTCTGTTAACCAGTGCCTAAATGTTTACTACAAGCATTCTCAGAGATATTGCAAGTTCATTTACAAACAACTGCAATTAAGTGAGTCACAAAAATTTTCTGGTTTCCCAATGAATATAAAAGTTATTTATATACCATAGTGATGTCTATTAAGTGTGCAACAGCATTATGTCTAAAAAAACAATGTACATACATTAATTAAAAAATACCTTTTCCTAAAACTGCTAATCACTTCTGAGCCTTCAGTGAGTTGTAATCTTTTTGTTGGTAGAGTTCTTGCCTCAATATTGATGACTGCTGACTGATCAGAATGCTGGTTGCTAAAGATTGGGGTGGCTGTGACAATTTCTTAAAATAAGACAATAATGAAGTTTGTCGCATTGATTGACTCTTCCTTTCACTTAACACTTAGAGGCCATTGTAGGGTAATTTCAATATTTATTTCAGAAAATAGGGAGGCCCAAGGAGAAGGAGAGAGATGGGGAAATGGAGGGCCAGTGGAGCAGTCAGAACACATACAACATTTATTAAGTTTGTCATCTTATATTGCTGTGGTTGGTGGTGCCACAAAACAATTACAGTATCACAGATCACCAAAGCACATAGTTATAATGAAAAAGTTTGAAATTTTGAGAGAATTACCAAAATGTGACAGAGAAATGAAGTGAGCAAATGCTGTTGGAAAAATGGTGCAGAAAGACTTGCTCAACACAAGGTTGCTTTGAACCTTCAATTTGAAAAAAACACAGTATCTGCAAAGTGCTATAAAACAAAGTGCAATAAAGGAGGTAGACCTGTCTTGTTATGTCCTCTTGATGAACCGATTCCATTGTGAAATGACCCTTGTTATCACTGCACGATTCTTTGCACTTACTACTAATCTGTCCAAAGTTAACACGGCCACTCCAGCTTTCTTTTGATTAGTGTTGGCATGAGGCATGTATCTTTTTCCATCCTTTTACTTTTCAGGATCTTTTTACCTTTATATTAAATACAGATTTAGATTTTATCTGTATGTTTCTTTTTCGCAGTAGTTGGCTCTTGCTTTTTTATACAATTTGACAATCTCTGCCTTTTATATTGAATTTGATGAGCAATATGGCTGGGTTTAACTCTAACGTGTTATTATCCATATTATCTTGGCTATAACTCGGAACAACCAAAACCAGACCCACCAGAAGACATGTGCGTGGCGGGGCCGTGTGATTTCCCGCGTGGGCTTTGTATCCGCCTCATCTATTCTTTGCTCCCTTTCCCTCTTCTTTTGGATGATTTTTTATTTTTCCAGCTTATCTGCGTTAGTGGTTTATTAGCTGTAAGTCTGCTTTTTCAGTATCTATTTTAAGGTTTAGAGTATTCATCTTTCACCTGTTACAATTTACCTTTAAATAATATTACACTACTTTACTGAGAGTACAAATATTTTACAACAAAATACTTCTGTTTCCCCTCTTGCCCTTTGTGGTGTTGTTATTATACATGCTTTAAGTAATCCATAACATTCTAAAGAGATTTTTATTATGTGTCCTTTGTATGTATGTGTCTACTGATGGATTTTCCCCCTTATTCTGGGTGGTATTTTTCTGCTTCTTTGCCTACCTATTAAATTTTAACTGGATACTACACATTGTAAATTTTACCTTGACGAATGCTAGACATTTCTGTAATACTATAATGTTCTTGAGTTCTGTCCTGAAGCAGTTTAGCTTCTTAAAAGGCTTATTTTAAACTTTGTTAGATAAGCCCATAACAGCCTTTCGTGTAGAGCTAATTGTTCCTACTACCTCTTGGTGATGTTCTTCTGAGTACTTTACCCTTCCTGAATTTATTATTACAAAATGCTGTTTTAAACTTACTTGAAGCAGAAACAGCAGATAACAGTGCCAAATACAAATCCATCCTTTTTGGCTGAGTATTGTTCACTAGAGCCAGCTTATCATCAGCATAACAAGCTGCCATTAGCCCAGCCCAGATAGCAGGATCACCTAAACATAGGAAATAGAGTTAGAGGTCTTGTTAATATTAACATATTGCTAAAAACACTACCAAAAATAAGTTTACAAACACACACAAAAATTATTTTTATCTACAAAAATTCCATTTTCTTGAAAGAAAATTAAATTATATTTGTTTTCAGAAGATGCATTACTATATTCATCCTTCAACATTTGCCATTGTTATCGAACATGTCAGAGGATGAGAAATATCCTATTAAGCTTTTCTTCCAAGGCTAGTTCAGTTACCTAGACTGCTATGTGACTGTGGAAAGGTCAATTATATTCACTTTCATTGGACAAGTCTCAGACAAGCATGAAATTTCATCAATCAGTCCGTTTTAAAGGCTCAGTCATAGGTAAAGCAAGGTAACAATTTCTCAGATCTTAAGAAAAGTTTGAGCCCCCAAAAAAGATAACTCCATTGTACCTATGTTCTAACAGCCAAGCATGAAAGTCACTTTAACATTCCAAGGGAAGCAATTATAGTATGATATATCTTTTCACTCATTTGATCTTTCCTTTCTTCCTTCACACCTTGATAGAAGCTTCAGGCATTAGGGGAAAGACTGATAGAAACAGGTTAAGGAGGTATTAATACCTAGAAAGAGATTATGAGTATAAACTCTTTATAACAAAAGTAGTTGTGAAAAAGAAGCTACAAGAGGACTTGGAACTTAGGTTTTTAAAATTTAATTTTTTATTTTATAAAGAACATTTTGCAGTTCAATTCAATGGTTAATATTTTAGTCTTGCTACTCTTGAAAAGCAAATAAATATTTAAAATGTCCACAAGGGGGAGTGAGTTAACAATACAGTCATTTAAGCATACATTTTTAGCTTTAGTTTTATATTTTTTCATATCTAACTGTCCGATTTAGCATGTTTCCTATCAAATAATCTATAAATGAAATAACCTTATTTCATTTATAGATTATTAGTATTACTCCTAATAGTATAAGAAACATTAGAAATCTTATACAGATCAAACTTTCGCAAAAGATTATATATCACCATATTACAAAACAGTTTCTGTCCCAGATAATAACTACCTTATTTTAAATAACATAAGACACTAGGGGCCAGTGCACAAAAATTTGTGCACTCAGGGGGTCCCTCAACCCAGCCTGTGCCCTCTCCCAATCTGGGACCCCTCAGGGGATGTCCACCTGCTAGCGTGCCTGGCTGGGTTAATTTGTATATAATTTGCTTGAAAGTCACTTTAACATTCCAAGGGAAGCAATTATAGTATGATATATCTTTTCACTCATTTGATCTTTCCTTTCTTCCTTCACACCTTGATAGAAGCTTCAGGCTTGATGGCTGTTTGCAGGTTGGCCAAGCCCCCCAGTGTGGATCCTCACCCGATTGGGATGTGGCAAGCCTGGGTGACGGACTGAGGGCCACTTTCAGGCTGCCCACAGTCCCTTCAGGGTTCGAGTCCCTACTGGGGTACATGGCCAGCCTGGGTGAGGGGCTGAGGGCCGTTTCAGGCTTTCAGGCTGCCCACAGCTCCCATTGACCCAAGGTCCCAGCAAGGCTGGCTGGAATCAGGTTTCTGGGGTTTATTTATCTTCTATAATTGAAACACTGTTGCTTTGAGCCAAGGCCTAAGCAGATAAGGAAGCCTCCTGTTTGTTTCAGCTCCGTGGCTTCTATAATTAAAACATTGTTACCATGAGCAGAGGCTCAGCCAGCCTAGGCAGGCAGTTGCAACGGAAGCCTGCTGTTTACTCTAGCTACATGGCTGCTGGCCGCCATCTTGGCTGGGTTAATTTGCATACAGAAATGGAGGAAAGTAAACTACTGGATATAGAGTTCTAAACCACAGTTATATGGTTACTCAAGAATCTTCTACAAACCTCTGAGAAACTTAGTGAGACCTCTACGGAACTTAGTGAGACCTTCAAGGTACTTAAAGAGAATGCCAAAAAAATGGAAAACGACCAGTCAGAAATTAAGCATACACTGACAGAAATAAAGGACACTATACAGAAATTCAACAGTAGACTAGAGGATCCCAAGAATCAGATTAAAGATTTGAAATACAAGGAAGCAAAAAAAACCCATCCAGAAAAGCAAAAAGAAAGAAAAATCCAAAAATATAAAGATAGTGTAAGGAGCCTCTGGGACAACTTCAAACGTACCAACATCCAAATTATGGGAGTGTCAGAAGAAGAGGGAGAGCAATATGTTGAAAACCTATTTGAAGAAATAATAAGAGAAAATTTCCCCTACCTGGTGAAAGAAATAGACTTACAAATCCAGGAAGTTCAGAGAATCCCAAACAAGAGGAATCCAAAGAGGACCACACCAAGACACATCATAATTAAAATGGCAAGGGCAAAAGACAAAGAGAGAATCTTAAAAGCAGCAAGAGAAAAATAGTTAGTTACCTACAAGGAGTACCCATACAACTGTCAGTTGATTTCTCAACAGAAACTATGCAGGCCAGAAGGGAGTAGCAAGAAATATTCAAAGTGATGGATAGCAAGAACCTACAACCAGGATTACTCTACCCAGCAAAGTCATCATTTAGAATTAAAGATCAGATAAAGAGCTTCACAGACAAGAAAAAGCTAAAGGAGTTCATCACCACCAAACCAGTATTATATGAAATGCTAAAGTGTATTCTTTAAGAAGGGGAAGAAGAAAAAGGTAAAGATAAAAATTATGAACAACAAAGTGACAACAAATACATATCTATCAACAAGTGAATCTAAAAATTAAGTCAATAAAAATAATCTGATGAACAGAATAAACTGGTGAATATAATAGAAGCAGGGGCATAGAAAAGGAGTGGACTGACAAGAGGTGTGAGGGGTGCAGGAAGAGATCAGACAAAAATCTTACACCTATGGATGAGGACAGTGGCGGGGGTAAGGGCATGGGGTGAGGAGCTATGGGGTGAAAAAAGAGGAACATCTGTAATAATCTGAATAAAGATTTATTTTTAAAAAAAGGTCTCATAACCCTTTACTGCCAAGGCCTAAGCAGATAAGGAAGCCTCCTGTTTGTTTCAGCTCCGTGGTTTCTAGTCCTCTAGCTGTAGTGGAAGAATGCTGATGCAGTCCACATGCAGTTCCTTAGTAGCTTTTGTGATAGATGGGGTATACATGACACAGCTGGTTAGAACTAAGAGCTAGCTTGGGTGAGGCTAGCACTTTGGCATTTCAAACCACAGAAGACATGCTTCCAAACTTCAAGGAGGTAACTACACATAAAAACAACTAAATATGTTTATTAAATAATTTATTAGCTATAGGTAAACCTTATTAAAGTCTGATAGGAAATAAAAACTACATTTGAAAATATGTAATTCATATTTTCAATAACAGGTAATAAACTGCCTTCAAGCAAACATTCTCTTGAGCCTGCTTCAATAATTGCTTACCTCTTAATTACCACCAACCAAATGTAGATAATCAAATATTTATATTCAAAATCTTCAAATATTTTCTTAAAATTTCCTGTCTTATTTCATAAAAATACAAACTTTGCTCCTATAAATCACAAATGAAAGATGAACAGAATCCTAATTGATGAAGTAGGTTGTATTATATTCACCTGGAGAAAGGAGAGTTGCCTTCTGAATGGTCTTTAGTGCAATATTTTTTTCATCTTCTGCTGAACTGCTTCCCATAGCCAACTGATTTACTGCAGTGTATAGTAAGGCCTTCTACACAAGAGAAAAGAAAGGTGTTAACCAATCCTCTTCAAAGCTACCTGTGTTCAAAGTGACTAAAAGTATGACTTTATTGAACTAGAGGCTCATTGCAGGAAGATTCCTGCAAAAATAGGGTTTCCTGAGCCAGAGCGAAGCAGAGAAGGGTGTGAAGCCGGCCGCTTCCTCCCATGTTTGCTGCCTCAGTTCCCTCACTTCTCTACCACTTTGTCTTGCTCCCTCCTGTCTCCACTGCCTCGCTCCCTACTGTCTCCCCCATTTTGCTCCCTCCTATCTCTACTGCCTCAATCCCACCCTTCTCTGCCACTTGCTCCCTTCTGCAGCACTTGGCTTCCTTCTGGGCTGTCTTCAGTCTTCGCTCCACGCCTATGTATGCAAATTAACCGCCATCTTGGCTGGGTTAATTTGTATATAATTGTTCTGATTGGCTGGTGGGTGTGGCTTAGTGGGTGGGCATGGCTTAGGTGTCTCAAAGTGAGGGTTAATTTGCATATTACTCTTTTATTAAATTAGATGATGTGACCCCTATGCCTAGGAGGAATAATTATTATTTCATCAAATATATTATTTAACAAGTACATTTCCTTTACCAGGACAAACTAACCTTTCCATGATTTGAGTCCAGAATATGAGCCACATTTCCTGCTACAGCACCTCCCTATAATAAAAAAGAATTAATTTTTTAAATAAAACTTAAAACTGATAAAAATCTCCATTAAAGTATGTGAAAGGTTCGGTTTTATCACATGCACAATTTTTAAACTCCTTAAGTATCAACTTATTGTTTTAAAAGACCAGTTTAATATTTTTATTTAAAATATTATTTTTTTATTATAATAATTTCAACTCTGCTCATTAAAGATCTAAAAGTTATACGATTTTACATGGTACTAATAAATGTACACATTTTCTAACAATATAAAAGACTGTAGAAGGAAGACTGAGAGAAAAAAAGAGAGAATGGGGATGAGAGACCATAAAACCTATTATAAGATAAATTAACATGGCTTCTCCACAAAAATATAGTATTTTAAAAACTTCTGTATTCCCTAATAAAATGAATAAATTTCAGAGGAATAAAGTTAATGAAGCTCATCACTGCTTCAATAATCAACTCAATTCTAAAATGAGAAAAACATATGCAGCCAGGTCAGCATGGCTCAGTGGTTGAGAGTCGACCTATGAACCAGGAGGTCACAACTAGACTCCAGGTCAGGGCACATGCCCAGGTTGCAGGCTCCATCCCCAGTGTGGGGTGGCAGGAGGCAGCCGATCATTGATTCTCTTTCATCATTAATGTTTCTATCTCTCTGTCCTCCCCTTTCCTCTCTGAAATCAATAAAAATATATTAAACAAACAAACATATGCATAATAGTTTTCATAAAGTTGATTTGAAATCCTCCATTTTTAAAAATTCAGTTACATATTTTACCTGGAAAAAAATAAGCATGCTTTCATTTTAAGTCATAAGTATACTATAATCTCCACTTAATATCAGAAGTATGTACGGGTATCAGAAATGTTTTTTAAAAAGTATTTTATCACATAAAGAATGCTAAAACTAAACTTCTTAAAATGTCAATATAAAACAAATAGAAGATGGATTAAAAACAAGAACGATAACACAGCAGAGAGGCATTCGCGAGTTATATTTGGGATTACACATTACCATAGCCACTAACTGTGATTTTGCACAAGTTATTTAATCTCTATGTTTCAAGTGTCCTCCTTTATACAATGGACATTCATTGGACCTAACTCATATGGTTGTTGGTATTCAATGACAAAATACATAAAAATGACTAGCACAGTAGCTGGAACATAATAACTAATTCCTTTCCATCTCTAATAATGACGGTCTTCTGCCATTTTCAGATCCTAACAAATCTTAAGTTTCATTTTGAAGGACTTGTGGGCAAGTGGGACAGAAATCAAAGCCCAGTATTCGCATAAAAAGGGGGATTATTAGGAAACCTATATAAAAAGAAGCTGAGATCCCTCAGGTGAAGCTGAATCAGAAGTAAATCAGGTTTCAAATGACCTTGAAATCCAGGCACAGAGCAGCCTAGTTGGTCCAGAAACCTCAAGTTCTCAATTTTGTTTAAGTTGGTTCCAGATTAGTGGAGCTCTCAAGCACTAGCAGAAATAAGTGCAGTTTCTATGAACAGAAAGGTGCCTTAACCCTAGACTACAAATTATTTTGAAGCATACACAATCAAGTAAACAAAGCCACTGTGCGAAAGCCAGTAGGAACAACAAAAGAACAGGCTCACACAGACTTCAGATATTGGAATTTTTGATGTAATAAGTTTTTAAAACATATTAGCTACTATCATTATGTTTAACAACAATCAAGCTCATATTAACCATAGAAGTTAACAAAATACTTCATTGACTAATGAAAAATATCTGTCTTTTATGAACTAAAGTATAGTATGTAATACCCTGTATAAACATTGATAATCCTGTTTAGATTTACAGTTTTAAACATTGGCAGTGTTCTAGTCCTTGTATTCTTATATTTAAGGATCTTTTAAATAAATTTATCTTTGGGGATTCAAAACACAATAGCTAATGCTTATTAAGTGGCAACATTATAAGTATAATCTTATCACATAGTCATTAACATAATCTGTATGTGTTCAAGAGTCCATCTAATTCTCTGCATCATCCATAACACCCAAAGCAGTGCAAGAGTACATGGAAGAAACTCAATATACTCTTCCTGAGTAACTATTGGAAATTATGGTTAAATAACAAAACTCCCTTGCTGCATTAGTTAATTTTTTTTTGCAGAATTACAATGCTAATACTTTAAAATTATATTATTTACCACATCACAGGTTAATCTTTTTGCCAGAATTTAGAATGTTACTCACCTTTGCATTTCGTTGCGCATACTGAGCAACCACTCGGGACAACAGAGACCAAAGAGCAGGATCAGCTGGGTTACTACAGAGATCATGAAAAGCAGAGGGCTTAGAGATAGGAGTTACTTTAACCACAAAAAAGTCCAAGCAACCAGCATTTTACCTAGTACCTAAGCTTAAAAATCCTTTAGACAGCTAAAACAATCTATAATAATAAAAGTGTAATATGCTAATTAGACCAGACAGCCAAAAGACGTTCTGGATGTCATTCTGGGACATCTTTCCAGATGACCTTCCAGAGGGAAGTGGCAGGGGCAGAGCCAGAGGCAGTTAGGGGTCATCAGGCAGGCAGACCAGTGGTTAGGGGCGATCAGGCAGGCAGGTGAATGGTTAGGGGCGATCAGGCAGGCAAGGTAGAGTGGTTAGGGGCAACCAAGCAGACAAGCAATTAGAAGCTAGTTGTCTGGATTGTGAGAGGGATGGCTAACTGCCAGTTTAGGCCCAATCCTGCAGGGATTCCTGTGGGACAGGGCCTAAACTGGCAGTTGGACATTCTCCAAGGGGTCTCGGATTATGAGAGGGTGCAAGGCTGGGCTGAGGGACAACCCCCCCCCTCCAGTGCACAAATTTCATGCACCAGGCCTTTAGTTTCATATAATTGTTGATGTATGGTTGAAAGTGTCTTAATTTTTAAAAAACATATTTTATATCTCTTTTATACAACAATCCTTATGAAAATAAGAAAAAAAAATCAGCAACTTGATGATTACAAAGCCATAAGATCTAATTAAAAAGGTTAAGGAAATGTAATATATGTGTTCAAAGAAAACACAAAGAGATCAGAACTATGGAAGGAAAACAAATCATGATATAATACTTTACTGCTGAAGATAAATACCACTGCTGCTAGTGAGAGCAGGTTTCTATACTCCAAACTTTTGAATACATTAATGAATGCTTACGTGGCCAAAGTATTCTTAAAGCCATCAGAACGGACAGTATCTTATAACAACCTGACAAACACCACAAACTTGAGAATTA
Organism: Murina feae; assembly: GCA_004026665.1. Classification (NCBI taxonomy): domain Eukaryota; kingdom Metazoa; phylum Chordata; class Mammalia; order Chiroptera; family Vespertilionidae; genus Murina; species Murina feae. Next base: position 78,029 of record PVJC01000295.1, read on the forward strand.
GCAAGGGCTTTCATACTAAAAGTTGGGAAGGGCAAAATTTCTGTTCTCAATAATCTTTATTAACTGAATTAATAAAAGAAATCATAGAAGAAATAATATGATTTTATGGGCAGTTTCATAAAAAACACATTTTGACTTCCAAATGTATATGCTTACCACCTCATTTTATATTCCTAATAAGATCCAAATGTTAGAGACCACCTCATCAAGTATAACTCAACTCCGAGTTTACAAGCACAGAACTTACCTGTGAACAGCTTTGGATGCTTGTCTCTGCACTGCCACACTGCGGCCTTGCAGCGCATAAATCGCTGAAGTAAGAAGGCACCTCTGATAATCACTGTCTTTCTGTTTGACGTGCTTCAGTAACTCATTGAGTGCTGCTTTTGACAGCGTAGCATCCTGCATCGCCAATCCCAAGGCACACAGAGCTTGAAGGCTCTCTATGATTGGCTCCTTTAAGACAGAGCTATAAATATATTTTTTAATTGCTGATTAGTTGTAAATACAGTAGTCTATAACTATCTATTACAATATATTTAACATCTAGTAGGAAAAGCAATTTACTTAACGATTCACTAAACTAAGCCCTGCTTTGAGATAAATATAAGAACAAACTGTTTAGCTTCTTGTAACAGCAATTTCCCTGCTTATCTGGCCTTTCACAGAGCAGCAATAGCCAAATTTATGTTTTGGTTATTATACCTAAGTTTTAGAAAAAACTTAATATTTCTAATAATAATTATGAATGTTGTATTATAAAAAAAGGAGAACATCTAAAAACTTTTTAAATAGTTTATTAAAATATAATGGAAATATTTAAAACATTACAAAATCATGCATAGAGGTAATTCTGGGTTTTTACAATGGCTGAGGAGTGTCATTAGCATATAATGGGTGGGGGAAAGAGATGCACTCTTTCTGCAATGGGGAAATCATTCTGTACTGAGTATTTATACCACTGAAAATGCCAATAAAGCCCTTAGTCGATAACCACTATCCAACAGCATATCTTAATCATCTATTGCTTTTGAAAAAATTAATATTAACTTTAAAAAAAAATCCAGAAGTCAAAAAATACTATATGAATAACCACATATATCATCGGCTGTTATTTTTAACTTAAGACCTAAATATAGAAATAGATACAAGTTATATTAGTAGCATTTTTTTAAAAAAAGACTCAACTTTAAATTAACTTTATCATGTTAACTTGAAAAAGGGAAAAATCTCTTTGGGGATGCAAAAGGCCAAAAACAGGACAGTTACAACTGCCTTCATTAAAATTTTAAGATCCTACTAGATCAAGTGTTAAATTACTCTTTTAAAAAATAAATAAGTAACTAAGTAAGTAAATAAATAAAACCGTGCACAGGATGATTTTGAAGGACTGGATGGATGCAGGACTAAGAATTAAGCCACGATCTCTAGTTCCACCTGTGACCATCAGTTCAGAGCCAGGTGGGTCTAATCTCTTTTGTTCACCAAATGGTTCCTAAAGCATTGCGAACTTAATTTTACATGGCTCCAAATTTGAAACGATTAAGTATTTAGTCATGTTAACTGTTTATATCAACCACACATACCATTTAAACAGCAATGTCTTGGCTGCATCCATTTTTCCTTGTTTATACTCGGTTATTGCCAGAGCTGTCAAGATATGGGCTTTGTCTTGCTCTGATTCAACAATAGACAAGGCTCTCTCATAGGCTGTCATATGGGGTTGGAAACAAAGGAAAACAATATAAAAGAAATCCTGATTGACAATCTATCAGATTTTTTTCTTTCCTAATTATATTTTTAAAAGATCTAATTAAAACTATATTTTATTGTTCCCTGGTTTTCAAGCAGATGAAATAAAAATGTGTAATAATCTAACTGGTTTAGCTGTTCCAAGGTGATTCTGGGGCTAACATTGTGATTATTATATTATGTTCCCTAATATCTATCTTCAGAATCTTGAGAGAGGTCTTAGTCACCATCTTCAACACAAGTGCAGCCACAGAGATAGCACCAAATCCCATGTACAGACCAGAAACCCCATCAAATAGATCCTTACAATGAGTTGAACACACAGAGGTTGGGCCCATATATGTGAAAATGAACTCAATTAGCACTTTTGCAGAAACCAAAATATACTATTATTAACAACTAGAGGCCCAGTGCACAAAAATTTGTACACTCGGCGAGTGGGAGGGGGTTCCTCAGCCCAGCCTGGCCTGTGCCCTCTCGCAGTCTGGGAACCCTCGGGGGATGTCCACTTGCCAGCGGGGAGCAGGCCTAAGCTGCAGTCGAACATCCTTAGCACTGCTGAGGAGGCAGGAGAGGCTCCCACCACCACCGCTGTGCTGGCAGCTGTTAGCCTGGCTTCTGGCTGAGCAGAGCTCCCCCTGGGGGAGCACACTGACCATCAGGGGAAGCTCCTGCATTGAGCGTCTGCCTCCTGGTAGTCAGTGTGTGTCACAGTGACCAGTCATTCCCAGTGGTTCTGCTGTTAGGGTCAATTTGCGTATTGCCCTTTTATTATATAGGATAGAGGCCTGGTGCATGACTGGCCATACCCCCTTCAGGTTGTGTATGTGGGGGGTTCCCCGCTAGGGTGTCCGGCCAGCCTGGGTGGGTGAGGGGCTGATGGCTATTTGCAGACTGGCCATAGCCCCTTCAGGGTGGGGGTACCCTCTAGGGTGCCTGGCAATCCTTGGTGAGGATGGCTGTTTGCAGGCTGGCCATGGCTCCCAGCAACCCAAGCCCTAAGCTCCCAGCAAGGCTGGCTGGAAGAAGGTATCTGGGATTTATTTATCTTCTATAATTGAAACTTTGTTGCCTTGAGCAGAGGCCACAGCTGGCCAAGGCAGGCGGGAAGCTTGGCTTCCTCCATTGCCAGGGCAACCAAGCCTCCTGGTTGCTCCAGCTCCGTGGCTGCTGGCCACCATCTTGGTTGGGTTCATTTGCATACAGCTACTCTGATTGGCTAGTGGGCGCGCCTTGGGTTGTAGCAGAGTGACACTAATTTGCATGTTTCTCATTTATTAGATTACATGGTTGAGATCTTCATTTGTCAGAAATTTACACTTAAGCACTATGAAGTAGTAAAGATCTGCTTTCAAATGCTAACTCATGTCAACCATATGTGATCTTGGAGCTGTTTCCTTATCTAAATAATGAAAATAAAACAAAGCTAATAACACTGCTATAAGGACCATCATCATAATAACCTACTAACTGACAAACAGATAAAAAGTTCCTAGTATTTTGTTCCTGACTCCTAGTCAGATGTTCATAAACATTGCCACCAGTACCCCCTCTCAATATTACACATCTTTCTTTATGTAAGGTCATTGTGATCAAATTCCTCTGAACCCTGGAAAAGTAAGATGTGATCTTCAGCTTTAAGCAACATACTCACCTTTGCTGCTCTCTTTATACAGACCCTTCATAAATAAAGCCAGTGCAAACCCTATGATGTCTTCTAACTCTTCAAGGGGTGTTGACTTAAAAGCCTGGATAGCTTTATCATATTCACCAATGGAACTAAGAAGCAAAACAAAACATACTTTTAATATAAAAAATAATTTTGGCTTATATCATTAAAATATAGAGACATTATTATACTATGTTTCTTCTAGTAACTTTACTTCATCTATCGTAGTTAAAGCTGTAGAAAGAACTTAAAATAAAAGGCGTATCACATAGGATATAACTAAGGGGATTTACCTGCACACTTTGCTTCTTTTAAATAATATGTGAAAATGACTAGTTTTGCTAAAGTGTAAAGTGTTTTTTAAAAACAAACTTGAATTAAAATCCAAAATTATAAAAATAATTTCAAGTTCTCCTATACAGAAATCTACATTTTTAAGCTTAACACATTAAATATTGCTCGCATAAGTATGGTTCCAGCACCCTGGACAAGCCTAACAAGTCAAAAAATTCCTTAGTCAGAATCAAATCTAGCCTTTGTTTGAAGGGCGCACAGATACATTAAAATTCCTCGGATAAAACTATACATGCTCTTTTCTGTACTTACTGATATAGAAGTAAAAATCTGTTATATCTGATACTAAATGTAATACTTCTTAATAAGAGAAAAATAACTTGTTTTGCTCATTTAAAAACGAAGAGAAGCTGCCATCACCTGGAATAGAAACACTGTAAATTTGATATTCTTCCTTACTATCCATCACTACAACCAGGAGCTGTTTCTATTTTAATGTGTTACTGGAAATCTTTTCATAATTTTTTTTTAATCTTGAGAGTAGGTGGGAACTAAAAATACAAGCAATCTTTGCTTCTAAAGTTCACTTTACAAAGGTGAAAAATTTTTTAAATCAAATTTGATATTTTGATAAAAGGAAGAGTGCTACTTTAGACTATTTATGAATAAATACATTCAATCTGGGGGCAGCTCTCAACTTGCGGAATGCTTCCTTAGCTTCAACTAAAACCTTACCCCTATAACACCTATTCTCTGGTCCTAGTTCTATCCTCTAAACAACTGGATTCATTTTTAATCTTTAAAAAAAATATTTTTTAAAGTAAAAAGTCTTTGAGAATCTGAAGGAAGCTACGTGGCTCTCCACTCACCAATGCACACACACTCAGAAATTTTTATGTAGTATTTCAAAAGAATTCAGAATGTTTCTGAATTCCTAAAGTCCATCCCCAGTTTAAATCCAATTCTTCCAATTATGTAGGCTTCTGCTTTAGAGACAGCAACTGTCTCTCTTCCAAATGTTCTCTTATGTAGTCCAGCCATCAGTTCTAAACCTGCTCCTCATAAAGCACAATGGAGTTAAGTACTGTTCGAGGTGCAGGAAACTGTTATGGGAGGCATAGGTCCGAGGTACAGGAAACTGCCTGCTTTCATGGGAATAATATATCCTGGGGGAATGTCACCAGCCCACTACTCTAGAAACTTGTCATCACCTCACTAGTTCCATAGCCTTCACCAGAAATATCAAGTAGGTCACAGAATTAATGGCGGGGAAACATGCTTACCATAACAATCTGCCATAATTTCTAATTGCATCATGATAATTAACTTGGTCTTCTACATTCTGTAACAACAAAATTGCCCTAAAAAAAATAAAAAAGGCATTTTACATTATCTATATGCAATAGCATTTTTTCACCCTTCTTCATTAACTGAATCTACAGATTTTTGCTTTTGTTTAATTCTACTAATTCTTTAATGCTAAGTTATAACACCTATTCACACTTTATTAAACTGGTACCACAAAAGAATACTTAATACTTAGATTTTAGATTGTCAGGAAAATTACTTTAGCAAAGTGAATCTTGTAAGTGAAATCATTTATCATATGTGAGTTTTAAATATTCCAAAAATTTTAATCTAAGAATGGAAAAACAATTATGTTGATGTTTTAAGTTTTGACATATTTGAACTACATAGAGAGCACTCTAAAATCCTAACTAATAAAAGCGTAATATTAAAATTAACCGTTTCTTTGGGATACCTAAGCCACGTCCACCAGCCAATCAGAGAGACTGTATGCAAATTAACCCAGCCAACATGGAGGCCGCCACTCACGGAGCTGAGTAAACGGCAGCTTCCATTGCAGCAGGATTGAAACTGAACCTGTGGCCGCTCCGCTTATCCTGGCTCAAGGCAAAACATGTTTGCAACAAACTATCAATCATAGAATCCTCGGGAGCTGAAGGAAACAGCAGGCCTGGCCTGACTCATTATACAATGTCTCATTATACAATGTCTCATTATACAATGTCTCATTATAGAAACCGAGAGCTGAAGCAGAGGAGGTTTCGTTATTAGGCCTCAGCTTAAAGGAACAGCGCATCAATTATAGAAGATAAACAAACCCCAGAAAACTGCGTCCAGCCAGCCTTGCTGGGACATTGGGTCAATGGGAGATGTGGGCAGCCTGAAAGCGCGCCTGAGCCCATCACCCATGCCGGCCACAACCCAATGGGGTGAGGGACATTACTGGGGGGCTTGGCCAGCCTGCAAACAGCCATCAGCCCCTCACTCAGGCTGGCCAGGTACCCCAGTAGGGACCCAAAACCTGAAGGGACTGTGGCCAGCCTGCAAACAGCCATCAGCCTCTCACCCAGGCTGGTCAGGCATGCCAGCAGGTGCACATCCCCAGAGGGGTCCCAGACTGTGAGAGGGCACAGGCCGGGCTGAGGGACCTCCTGAGTGCACAAATTTTTGTGCACTGGGCCCCTAGTATTTATATAATAGTTTGAGGTAGGAAATCAGGACACTGACTCCTTTCATGTGCCTTTATCCGTTACATACAGAAATGTATGTGAGCAATACTGAATTCAGAAAAGGCATTACAAGTAGTCCTCAGAGAATTAATTCAGCAACATGCTGACAGCCCAGATTTTTACCTTCTCTTGCTCAGTCTTCTTTGGGCAACCAGGGAAATGTTTAATAACTAAAAGAAATAAAATACTTAGTAATATTTTATTTTATTTTCTGTTTAAAGAGGATTAGCCAGAAAGAAACATTCAAGAAAAGCTTCTATTCTGGTGTTACATGAAAAACAAAAATTAGCCAGAAAAGTCCAAGAGAGAGTATTGTAGAGACAGCACTATATTAAAAACTATACTTCTGGTTAGATTTAATACCTAATTTATAGTTTCAAGACTCAAAAACCTGTTTAAGGCAAAAACCACAGTGGAAAGAGTGGTACATATCCAAGTGACCATAGATTTGCCATTTTAGGCTGAAGGTATAACCAGTATTAGATTCATAATGTGTGATTATATGTAGGGAACAGTCTAAAGATTTCTAGTTTTCTGTTTAAAAATCTTGCTCACTGTTATATTCTACTAGGGGCCCGGTGCACAAAAATTTGTGCACTCAGGGTGGAGGGAGTCCCTCAGCCCGGCCTGTGCCCTCTGACAGTCTGGGACCCCTCAGTGGATGTCCTATGATGGCCCCAGTCTGCCAGGCGCCTTTTGTGTGTGTGTGTGTGTGTGTGTGTGTATGTGTGTGTGTGTGTCACCACTGGGGACCTGCCCCCAGCCGCATCTGAGGCTCGGAGCAGTCCTCCTGTGTGTGTCTACCTGCTGGGGGCCTGCTTGGAGCAGGCATCCCCTCTATGTTGATCTCTCAGACTCTTGCCCTCCCCTGCATGTTGTTCTCTTTTTTGAGCGTGGCCAGGGCTGGGTGCAGCCTGCCTCCCAAGCTTGCCTACTACCCACCTTCCTCCAGCCACCAGAAAGCAGGGAAAACCCCACCTCGTGGTCAGGCCAGCCTTTTCCTGCTCCCTGATCCCCAGAAGGGACCTGGGAAGCCGCCAAGCAGGCCGCCAACTCTTTCCCACTCACCCGTCCCCTGCTGCCTTCCTTTCCCACTTCCCTGTGCCACCAAGGGGTCTGGGCAGCCACCAAGCAGGCCGAGACCCCCCCCCCCGCCGCCTCTTACCCGCTTCCCGGTGCCCTCCAACCCTGCCGCCTCTTTCCCACTCATGGGTCCTGGGTCCTGCGCTGTCCCGCCCTGCAGCCGCTCTGTGCACTCGGGAGGTCCCTCAGCCTGGCCTGTGCCCTCTCGCAGTCTGGGACCCCTCAGGGGATGTCCACCTGCTGGCGTGCCTGACCAGCCTGGGTGAGGGGCTTTAAGGCTGCCCACAGCTCCCACTGACCCAACGTCCCAGCAAGGCTGGCTGGACGCAGGTTTCTGCGGTTTCTCTCCTATAATTGATGCTGTTCCTTGAAGGCCTGGGGTTATCTTCTATAATTGATACACTGTTCCTTTAAGGCGGCCTTCTAACTAACGAAGCCTCCTCTTTGCTTCACCTGGCAGTGTCTATAATGAAACAATTGTTACTTTTACTGGTTAGGCCCGAGCTGCTCTTTCCTTCAGCTGCCGAGGATTCTATGATTATTACATTGTTTCAAAGCTGTGTTTTGCTAGAGGCAGTTTAATCGGAGCTGAGTTGAGCGGGTACAGCTTCACTTTCGCTCCTGCCGCAATGGAAAGGGCTGTTTACTCAGGTCCGTGAGTGGCGGCCGCCATGTTGGCTGGGCTAATTTGCATACAGCCACTCTGATTGGCTGGTGGGCGTGGCTTACCCTGTCTCGGAGAAACGGTTAATGTTAATATTTCGCTTTTATAGAGTAGATCATATTTATACAGTTTACTTACTGATAAGTTTATTGTGACAGTGAAAGAAATATAATTGTGGTTTTTCATAATTCTCTCCACTTACACCTGAAAAAATAACTTCATTATATAACCCCCAGTACCATTAGTGATTACTCCTTTGAACTATAGAGAGATCCATAAAAAAAATGACAAAGTACTTAGGAAACCTCAATTATTTTCTTTAATCTAACAAGGCCCCTTCTAAAAATGTATTTATTTAGACTGAGGGCAAGAAGGCAACCAGGGCTTTTAACTTTTCACCTGGGCCTCACAAGATCAACAGTTATTTTCTTATTCACGAATCAAATAATTTGTAGAGAATAAAACTTTAAGTTTAGCCCTAACTGGTTTGGCTTAGTGCACAGAGCGTTGGCCTACAGACTCAAGGGTCCCAGGTTCGAATCTAGTCAAGGGCATGTACCTTGGTTACCGGCACATACTCATTAGGGGGTGTGTGGGAGGCAGCGGATCAATGTTTCTCTCTCATCAATGTTTCTGACTCTCTCTATCCCTCTCTCTTCCTCTCTGTAAAAAATCAATAAAATATATTTAAAAAACAACTTTATTTCCTTTCCTACTGTTCTCCTGTCTGGTCATTGCACTTGAGCACATGTCCTTGTTTCCTCCACATGCTAAGTGTACTCCTGACTCAGAGCACTTGTTCTTGTTATTCCTTCTGCCAGGAGCACTCTTGTCCTGACAACCAAATGGCTTGTGGCTTCACTTCATTAAGGCCAGGCCTCATTTGCCTCCTTATTAAACCCACACTTCTTAAAACCTATCTCAAATTCACTGCCTGCCTCTGTAATTTCTGGTCCTCTACTTTGATTTTCTTCCTTAGCAATTATTACCATCACAGATGACCTACTAGCCTATCATGTGTCTCCCTGACCTGAACAGGGGCTCCATGAAAAGGGGCCTGTGTCTGTTTTAGCTCACTGCTAAGCTGCCAGAGCCCAGGACACTGGGTTCTAGAGTCACATCAGTTCAACAAACACTGATGCGTACATACAGAGTAAAGTGGCTCAAACATATATAACGTTCTGATCTCGTCTCTGAATAAATACATGTATTTAATAAAGCTAGACAAAGTCTAAAGGGATGGATTTTTCTAACACAGAATCTGAGGGTTTCTCTCTCTCTTTCTCCCTCCCTCCCTCCCTCCCTTCCTCCCTCTCTCCATCCTCCTCACTCCCTCAGATTAAGGAACAGAAGCCGAAATATAGCTAAAAATTTGAACTGCGTATTTTTACCTTCATAGATATAATAATAATAGATAATAAAAGATTAGGAAAAATGAAAACATTTATTTAGTACCTTCTTCATGAGAGTGAGACTAAATTTTAAAAAAAGCCACTAATATATAAGGACAGCATTTCAGCTAAAGGCAGAGTTTACCTGTGGAGTGCATCTGCTGCTTCCTTTTTTAGCTGTAGATGTTCATTTAAATAGCTCAGCATTGTGAGAGCTGGAGCATAGTTTGGAATTCTTTCTGGAAATCCAAAAATAGCTGTTCTTTACATGTACATAATGGTTGTGTTTTTAAAATATTAGTTTTATTTTCAATTTTTAATATTTTAAACAACAGATTATCTTTTGAAGTCTTTGGCATTGTTAAGAATAGCAGTCTGATTATCTTGACTATAAAATACCAGTAATCATTTTATAATTCTTCCACATTTTTCAATAACATTTATAATTACTACAAATTATAATTCTTCCAAATTATTCAGTAACATTTATAGTTACTACAAACTTTAAATGTTTTAAAGTTTAAACATTTTTATCCCTAATGGTATAACTTGAAAATGTACCTCATGTTAAAACTATACATTTGATTTATAAGGAAAATTCAGTTTTTTAGCTAATCACATAAACCTTCCCAGGATTAATTTTTCTTGAGGGTTGTGTTCCAATTTCTATGCATTGTTTTTAAGATAAACTCTAGTATCATATACTAAAAACAGAGTATGACTTTGGTATTGCCAAAGCAGTGTTTTGAAATTTTCATGTCAAAAGAGATCATGCATCTGATGATGTACAAAGAAAACATCTGATCTAATTAAAAGCTGTATTGGGAAACAAGACTTCAAATCCTTTAAATTGTTTAACAAAATATAGTATAATCATATCCTAGCTGATGTGACAGTTCTATTCTAACATCAAAGCTAAGGTATAATCATTGTTGGGGAGCACAAGAGACTTGGTTGGAAAGTTTGTAAGGAGGACATCTGAGAAAAGGAAAATGTGTGGAAGGCCGCCTGCCCTGTTTATGAGAATTCTGACTTATGGGAGACTTAGGAAGCACCTAAGTCAAAGGGAGCACCCCTAATTATTCCTGACCTTTCCAAAAAAGTCTGTGTACATGCAGACCCCTGGGTGCTTACTGGAATCGCTATGCTTAATCCCTGGATGCCCTTGCCTAGAGGACAATGTACACACATGTTTCCCCCCAAGACTGCTCATATCTAAAGATAAAAACTGAAATAAAGGCTAACAAGGCAGGCAATTGAGGCCGCCTGGTCCCTTTGGCCAGGCCATCCCTTAGCCCTCTCTTTCACAGTGAAACTGTGTTGGAGCAATCTGTTCATCCGTTGTTCAGGGGCTGCTGATCAGCCCTGGCAAATCATATCATACTTTATATGATGGTTAGATTCTAACATCAAAACATAAGGTGAAAATTACAATTAAGTTATTTTTGAAAAATTCTGAAGTTACACACAAGGAGAAGGGCACCAAAATGGAGTCAAAATGAGTAAAAGGAGACCGTGCCTTCCATCCACTCATCCTGACGCACCCAGCAGGACAGATGAAGACACTGTACTCTTTTTTCTCTCCTAATTTATTCATTTTTGGCTAAGCATAAGTAGTTGAATTTGTTAAATAATTTTTTATCATTATGAGCCCACTATCAAGTTAAAAATGTAACTGTGTAAAACAGTCAGGAAATGGTTTGTTTGTTGCTCTAGGAATCTGAATTTCGCAGAAAACTCATAAAGATTTACCTCTTTATGAAAATCCTTCATAAATGTTACCCATTCTGTAAGGAAACCTATCAATGAAATTTCTGATTATATGCTTTCACAGAGGCTCTAGGTATTCATTAGTCGTTCATTTTGGCATACTAATAACATGTGGACGCCCCAAAGTGCTGACTTTAAAATAACTGCATTTTTCTCAAGTGCCCCAGGCTCAATGCAGGAAGAGTATTATAACCCTTCAATATCTATGATGAGGCATTTTCTGTTCAGTTTTTCACAATTTATTTGAATCTTTATATTATTCAACTGCCAATATTCCTGCTTAAATGCCTTCTTTATTCAAATTTGGTCAAAAGATTTTTTAAAATATCTGCAACATTAACTAACATTTCTTGAGCATGTAAGGTATGCCAGTCACATTTTGTAGGGTTTATAGGTAGGAAAACTAAAAGTCAATTTGGTAACATGCCCAGGGTTTTATTATGGCTACTAAATGATAGAGGGGAGATTAAAATTCAGTAGTTTTATTAAGGAAAGGAAATTATTGTAATAGATGGTAAATAAAACTTCACCATTCTATCCTTTTCCTAGGCCTAAGCATATTTTTCTAGTATCTTAAAGAAAAATCAGGTATTAAAGTGGGAGATTAAAGGAACTGGGTTTGAAATTTAAAGCACATTATCTCATTCAATTCTCACATCTCTACAACCTAAGTGCTGTTATCTCTACTTTCCAAGGTTAAAAAAAGTTAAGGGAAGTAAAACACTTGGCCTAAGACTGTAGCAAAAGTAAATGACAGAGCTAGAATAGCAGCAACCAGGGCCATTTAGGCTAAGGTGACCAGACGTCCCGCTTTTGGCGGGACAGTCCCGATTTTTAACCATTTGTCCCGTGTTCTGCGGCGTTTTAAAAAAGTCCCGATTTTTGGAAAGAATGCACGACAAGCTAGGGAACGGCGGGAGAACGGGAAGGGAAGATACGGTTTTCAGCGGCCAAGCAGTCAATGGTGTCCCGCTTACCAATGTTAAAATCTGGTCACCTTAGTTTAGGCTCCAAAATGTTTCTACTACAACATGGAAATCACTTTTATCTTGAATCATTAGCTAACACTTCATCACTCTTGAAAGTCCTTACTAAAGTTTAAAAAGTAGATTGCTTGGCCACTGGGGGTAGAAAAGGCAAATTTATGTCTTAAGGAACACTAATATTTAATTTGGAATTAACTAATTTAAAAAATGCATTAAATTATTTCAACAGTTATTAAAATATCTTGCCATTATATAACAGGTACCTTACCTACGTATTTACTCAAAACAACCTGCGCTGCTGGGATAGCATTCATCTGGAGGATGCTGTACCGGTAGAGCTCTGTTTCTCTGTTGCTTTTATCTTGCAATGTAGTACAGACCCAGTATGCATAACCGATCGCTCCCTCGGTCTTTAAAAAAGCCGAAGTTAACAAGTGGACATAGGGTAATAAATATATCAATACAAAGTGAAGAAATGAAACAACACGCTTTAATACAATAAATAGCACCCCTTAGTTTTCTTTAAGTCAACTGTTAAGTGCCTTTACAGGGTCACTACGATATAACACAGCTAAGAACATATTTAAATCACTTGCTTCAACCCCACACAGAAGAATCAGATGGGATAAATTAAGTGCAGAAAACAGAGCCCCGCCTGATGTCTTAGTTTGCTGCTTTGCAGCACCATTCCCATAGGTCAAAATAATAATTACCAATCACAAGAATCGTAAAACACTTTCATAAATAATCTAGAAATATCAACCAAGTTAGTCCTTATATTTATTCTTTTAGAGTCTCGGTTTCTACTCTACATGACTACTACTGTATCTACTGAATACCAAAGTCATTTCATCAGATATTGATGTCTTTAATTAAAGATAGCTTATCTGCCTTTGAGAAAGAATAGAGGCAAGAGAGTCATTAACATATGATACCACTAAGAACCCATTTTCTCAACAAGGATAATACTTTTTTCATTAGTGAATATTAAGAAGAATGCTCAAATTCTTACGTGCATACTGAGTTCTGTGGTGTGCCTGAAAAGATCCATGGTGTCATAACTTCCAACTGTCTCTGCAATAAGAGCCTATAAAGAAAAAAGAGGTTCCTAATGTGTTTAAAAGGAGTACCCATCATCAATCATCACCATCATCGTTATCATCAATGAAACTGGAAAAAACAAAGGTTTAAAAGCTGTGCTTAAAAACAAAGTTAATTTCTAGCTAAGTCTGGGCTACCATATTTCCATGCCTCAGAGGACACAAATAACTTATTAAATTGGACCTTAAGCAGACAAATGCTTTCAGAATGCCATCTGCAGCCTCCTCCCTCCCCTCTCACCCTTGATTGATTCTTACTGGTATTTGTCTGGAACAGGATTCTTAATCACAGGGTCAGCTCAGATTTACCTGGGTAGCTTTTTTAAAAGAAGGTCCTCTCCCCTAGTTTCCATAGATGTAGGGTACAGTCACAACATGTTTATTTTTAAAACTGCCTCAAGATTTTAAATAGTTTACCTATGCTGTTGACTTTATGAGACTATGTCATAGGTAGAATTACTTTCAAGACCATCTATCTTTTAAAGAAATCAGGGTTTTTTAGTTATCATTTATTACTAATATTATTAAAAAATTAACATTGTCTCACTTCTATTGTTACTATGTTAATTAAATTTACTACTGATTTCTTGAAATAAATTATCTTTAAGAACTAAAATACCTAAAAAATACGTTTTTCTGACAACATCTAAGATGAATGAACCTAGAACAGTGCTACATTTGGATCAGCAGCAGCAGCATTACTTGGAGCAGTGAGAAAAGAATATTCTTTAGCCCCTTGTGTCCAATAATTTATATAGATATTAGCATAGTAATGCCATTGCTCCCAGATGCTACCACAGTTAACGGAACAGAAAGTTTGCCTTGCTAATTCTGCTTCTTCACCAATTGGACCCAAGAGGTAAAATTAAAAGTACAATAAAAATGATCAAAACCCAGATTAATGATTTTCTGATATGGGTTATGCCTCTACTATTTTCTGAACAACAACAACAACAAAATCAACCACTTAATTTCTTAACTACACAGTATTTAGAGGCTACCCTTTCTAATCCCCTCTTTTTCAGGTGAGAGGTGAGAACATTGAATCCAGCAATTTTGTTAAGGTAAAAAAAAAAAATTAGTCCGTGATAAACTCAGATCACTAACCAACTATCCTGATTCCTATTTGGCAGTACAAAAATCTAGATTTGGGGGGATTGGCACACTCATATAAACAAGTACCAAATAAAATTATAGAAACTTTACAGAAAATGAGAAAGCAACCTAAAGGATATTGCAAATTTTCATTTAGGGGGAAGGGTAAACGTGCATTAACATAGCTCTTGGTTTACTCTTTAAGCATACATAATAATGTGAGCCTGTTGAGGTTAAAAGCCTCCCAAATCAATGCTTAATCATTATAAGCTTTATGACTTTGGGCACAATACTTAGGATCTCTGAGCTTCAATTCCACATCTATAAAAAATTTAACAACTACCACCAACTCAAAGGACTGATGAAAGTTTAACTGAAATAATGTACACAAAGAGTCTGTTGCTATTGTTATCACTGTTATTTATATTAATGGGTTATTTATACCATTTTATTATGTCAACAGAATTATTAATAACTAAATGTTATCTTACCTGTCCAATCCAGCACATTAAATAAGATGGATCAAGGGACTGAGCTGTCTTGAAAGCTTCATGAGCTTGCTAAGGAAACAAATAACAAAAAAAATAATATATCAAGTCATTTTATAAATTTAATATCAAATTGTTTATGTTTACAAATCATAATAAAAAAACCAAGACTTATCAACATAAATACATATATGAACCTATAATTGCTTAAACACAATTAGTAACACTTAAATCAGTGTTCCACCACAACACTCCTGGGTACAACAGATTTCGCTATAGATTTAGGGATGCTGGTCCCAGCGAAAGGGCATATAGATATTCATCTTACACTTGGTAGAACTTTTAACAAATTACCCATGTCTTTGCTAGGTTTGAAGAAAGTAAGTAAGGCTGTATCTATTCCCCTCTCTTTGAGCTTAGCTGGGAGGATAAGAACTAAAAACCAACATAGCCTGAGATATGTAACTGCTACTAGACAACAAGAGTGATTGACATAATCTGTGCTAAGCAGTCAGGAAACTTTAAAGATACGTACTTGGGCACATTAAGTTGAATGTCATTTTTTTTTCCTGCTACAAAAAAATAACATTATATGCTGCTTTATATCACTTTCTCAATAATCTATGTGTGGCAGAAAACAGTCTTATTTTTCCTCCAAAAAAGTAAATTAATGGTCAACTATGTCATGTTATTAGAAAACCACATCCATGGTTTACTAACTAAGACCTTACTTAGTTTAAATTAAAATTTTTTTTTTTTCATATACAGTAGGTCCTCGGGTTATGTCAGAGATCTGTTCCTATGGTGACGTAAGGCGATTTTGCCATAAGTCGGAACCCACCTACATAAGCACCTACATCACTCACATGGAGCACATACACAGCAGGAATGAAGTGAAACAGTAAAAAAAAATTTAAAGGAAAGATAACAATTCCTGATCTTTACTTGTGGTAAATAATAAAAAACATAAAGCACATATGTACATACGCCGAAATGACGGAACTTTTTTTTTTAATAAATAAGTGGGAGACGGCGGCATAACCACGAAATGAAGTACGAGGAGTCCCACGTAACCCTAGGACCGTCTGTATACTCAGAGCCACAGTAATATTTTTCTTTGTTCTATTTACAGTCTTCTAAAGCAATCTCTGCTGTGCCTTAATGTATCCCAAAGAACATTACTAACACTACTTTAAAACGGTGATTTTCAATATGTTGGCTGAAGCAAAACAGTACAGATGTCTGTGGATTTGTAGAAACTTCTGAACATTACCTACAAACACATGTCCAATTTTCAAACTGTTTGAATATGAGAAATTACATTGTGGCTTAAAAAGGGATTAATATCAGCTAAAGCCAAATATAAATCATCCCCAAAAATGTTAAATTTAAGCTGCTAGAGAGTACTACTAATCGTCTCCCTTATTTCATCACCCTACCCTCAACATCACCTACATGGGACTCCTCTTACAGATTAAAAAAAGTAAAAAACACCCAAATAATTCACAGAATTGTTTTAATCTCTAAATGAAAAACCAAAATAATTATAAAATCATAAATTTCTTGAGTGGTATGGAAAGGAAAATAAACCTTACACATTCATTATTCAATAATATAAACTGAATGTCATTAATTATCTAGCATATTAGAGAGCATACTGGATAGATAACAATGTGTGAAGTATTTCTCCACAAGAAGTTGTGCTATTATGAAGAGATCATATATAGAAAATGTTCTTTACTTTTAATATGGCAAAGCAATCAGTACAGTTACCTCAATGTTTTCATTTGCAAGGTATAATACTCCCAAGTTGGTCCATGCAACAGGATTCTAAAATATATATATGTATAAAAATTAGGTCTCTTGTCTCCATGGAAGTCTCAGAAAATTATTCACACTAAATTTCAAAGTCCTTTTTCATTGATAGACACATAGAATACTCACAATTTGCTCTGACTGGACTGATTTGATGAAACAATGCTGAGCAAGGGCATAATTTTTAATACCTGAAAAATACAGAATTTAATGAAACTGAACTTTATTAGCTGAAGTGAACAATCTTCTAAAATTATTGAAGTGTTATTGAATTCTTACCACTATAACACGAAACCACACCAAGAGCATTCCAGTATAAGTGACTGTTACTGTTGAGTCTCACTGCCTTTTTCAGACACTAAAAAATAGTTAGATTATTTTTTTAACTCTTTTGAATGTCAGCACATATATCAAGACAAATGTGGTTAATATAAAAACACTAAAGTCATTTTCTTTATCAATAACATTTTTCAGAAAAGCACTTAGTTTGTTTTTAAGTTTATGAAAAATTTCTCAAAACCATACATGTAATGATTTCTCCAACAAGTCTTTAAGATCATTCATGTTGCTGCCAGTTTCTGCTAGATGTTGTGCTTGACGATAATAATTAATTCCAAGATCACACCATGTATTAGATGTAGACATCAGTTTTAAAGCACGCCCGTAGCACCTATGCAAATATAAAAGTGGATGTTACATTTTGTTATCATGCCCTTATTCAATTTGAATGTCATTATCTGGCAATCTTTGTAAATTACCTTCCTCCAAGATGGAGGAGCTCATTTTTCTTTAATACTTGTTTTCCTTCTGTCTGGCCTAGAAGGACTCCTAAAACATTAACATTCACTTTAGATGGCGAGACAGCATGCAGACTGGTACAAGCATCCCCAACTAGCTTCCAAAGGCAAGAAACGTCAGCTCGATGCTGCAGAGCCCTGGGGGGAAAAAAAAGTGTAATTCTTTTAAATTATTTCCAAAAAGTACAGACTATCTCCCTCATTATTACTTATAATTAAAACAGAAAAATTATACATACAATCCTGATTAAAATCGACTTCCTAATTAAGTACAGTGAATGATTTATTAAATTCCTTCTAAATGAATTACACCTTATCACCTCCCTAATAGGAAGAAGGGGAGAGGAAAGAGAAGGAACTGATTGTTTTGTGTATTTTTAAAAATGTTTTTATTGATTTATTTTTTATTTATTTTTTTTTTTAGAGGGAGAGGAAGGAAAAGAGAGATAGAAACATGGATGAGAGAGAAACATTGATTGGCTCCCCAGTGGGAATTAAGCCCACAACCCGGGCACATGCCCTGACCAGAATCTAACCTGTGACCTCTGTGTATGACTCTCAATCAGCCGAGCCACATCGGCTAGGCAAAGAATTTATTGTTTTAAGTTAAGAACCAGAAACTTTACAAACATTTCTTTGGTACTCTTCATTATTTTTGTTAGAAGTAGCAGAAATCACATTAATAAATCAACAAGTCTCTCAGAACCAATTTATCTTTAATACTGACTTTTTAAAAACTATCTCTTTGTGTTTGTTTGTTTGCTTAATAACCAAGCAATAAAGCTGTTAACTCTCTTGTTTCAGAGTGGATTATTGTAAACTCAAGTTTTTGCTTTCAGATCTTCAAAAAAAAAGACTAGTAAATGTATGACATACCAACTATATTTGGTAGTCCAAAGGACTTTTACTCTCTGAGACCAATTCTAAAAATCAAAACATAAATATGTGAAAACCCATATTTATTGAAGCAAGTAAGACTGAATGGACAAGCTCAAAAAGTACACAGCAATATTAATTATGATGATAGAGGGACGTTCTTTTTAGAAAGAGAAAAATCTCAGCTATATATTTCTCTTCAGTTTTCTCTTCTTGAGATCTTATAAATACAAGCAATTTCATTTAAGCCAAATTTTGATAAGCAGCTCTCACAAACAGCTATATTACTGGCAGATGGACAAGCAGATGGAACATTTTTCATAGCCTTTTCTACTCATGGAGTCCAGCCAAAAATCATTTTCCAGTATCTTCCAGGGAAGTAGGAATAATTATTGCAGTTATCACTGAAAACCCCTGTGATGACCAGGAAGAAGGACAACACTATTTCTAGTTCCTTTGCCTAAATATCTTAGCATAATTTCTAAAATGACAGCACGAAAAAAGAAAATAGATACAAAGAGAAACAATTTTAACAGTCTATACACTTATTTCCTTTTAAGTTCAATAAAAAATATCTATGAAGTGAAATAACTTCTATCCACCCTTACCTAAGAATTGTGGTAGTGTGAATTTTTAAATATCGAAGTAAATATGAATTTCAGTATTATAATTTATTTTTATTTTTGTAAATCCTCACTGGAGGATATTTTTTTCACTGATTTTAGAGAGAAAGGAAGGGAAGGAAGAGAGAAGAAACACTGATGTGAGAAAGTGACACCAACTGGTTGTCTCCTGCAACCAACCCAACCAGGGTGAGGAACCTGCAACCCAGGTATGTGCTCTTGTCGGGAATTGAACCCATGATCCAAAGGGACACTCTAATCACTGAGCATGCCAGCCAGGGTAGGGTTATCACTTTAAAAGTTTTATATACCGCCTTATAATTGGTTGTGAGTGCTACATGCTTCCCAGAACAAAATATCCCAAACTAAGAAAGGTATTTTTAGCTCAATTATCATCATTCAAAGGTTCGTCATGTACTCTTAAATACAGTTCCAACAAAGTATGCCTTCTTCATCATACCTCCCTCTTTGAAAGGAGCTATATTCTGTGAGATTTCAAAGGTAGCAATAAAGATCAGTGGGAGAAAAAAGGCCAAGGTTTTCATTTCATATTTGTTTCATATTCAAAGCAAAGCAACCCTGGAGCAACCAAATCAAGAGGGAACAGAGAAGCCAAGTAGGAAATGAAAGGAAGGGACACGCAGAAAGACGTTTAAGAGCAAAAAACCTCAAATGTTTGTCTAACTTGTAGACCTCTTAAAGCCATTTACCACAAATAACACTTCTACCCACTCAGTTCAAGAAAATATCAGATTTACTCAAATTTCCCTGATTCCGTTCTTGTTATCAGGCGCTGCATTTTAACTGCACAGATTCTCTCCAGGAGCAATCACATTATTTATTTCCCTTTACCTCTGGACCTACCAGTAGGCCTAAAACAGGCCCTTACCACTGAAAGAAAGCACACTGTGCACCTAAGCCCTATTTTCCGCTCATTCCAATTCTAGATACTCCCATTTCCAGGCCTCCTGAAAGAACACTAGCCCAGGGTTATCAGAGCTGCTGCTCCACTAGCAGACGGCTTCTTCCTTCCCACCTTTCCCTATGTGTCCAGCATGTCGCCCACTTAAGAGCAAGAAATTACACCTGTTCCCCAGTGCTAAATTAGTATAATATGTATTAGAGTATGTTGAAGAATTAATTGGTTTGTCTATTATTCTTTATGCTTGATATTCTGCATAATGAACACTATAACAAAATCAACACAGAATGTTTATTCTCAATAGAATTTATTCTAAATTTGGCTTTATTATAGTATTAAGAAAATAAACACAATGAGTAATAAGAATAATACTAACCAAGTAAAATATTCCAGTGCTTTTTCTACGTAATCAACAGCTTTCCCATCAAGATAATCGAGTAGAGCTGCTTTTGCCATCATGAGATGGCATTCACCCAAACCTAAAACCAGGTAAGTTTATAGTTATTAAAACATGTAAAAAACACACTTAGCATATTAAAGACACTTTCCAGAAAACAAAACTGAATAGTATTTTATAAAAATTATTTTAAAGCATGGTCTTGCATATATTTAGTAAAGAATTTAAATGACAGGACTCTACTGGAGTAAACAGGTACTAAAAAAATTAAAACTACATATGGAACCTATGAATTTCCTTTACTGTAGGCAAATTACCTCTTAAAAACCTCAGTTTTGAAAATGGGGATATTACCTAAATGCCACTCTCTATCACTTTATTACTTATTAACATTGTAAAACAAAATTTATTTTTTATTTTTTTAATTTATTTTTTAAATGTTCAAAACTATATAACTATACCATAAAGATTAAACAAAACAGCAATTTTCTTAAGCGCCTAGTAAACATTTAATTAATGTCAGTTCTCCTTGAATTTTAAACAATTAAGAAAAAGGTTTTCAAGGCTTAAATTTCATGTCACTTAAAACATTTTCAAGGCTGTTGTATAGCTACCTCTGCTTAAGTATGCCTCTCCTAATGAGTCTCACCATTAAACTTCAACTGTTTCTTTAAGAAGGAAAAGGAAGTAGAGAAAAGCATATGTAATGGTTTTGGTTAGTTATAATAATAAAACTTTGATTATATATGAATGATGATCTTTATATTACTAAAAATAATCTATGGAGAAATTAGAATTAATTTAGATAACTACAAAATAATGCAAATTGCCTCTAAAATTTTTTAAAAGTTAAAAAAATGAACTTCTATAATTTACAAAGTAACTAAAATCTATTAACCTACTGAGGATATAATGATTTACCAAAATGTAATAGAAAATTCTTGTTTTAGAAATCCATTTTAGATCCAATATCTATCATATTTGTCTAAACGTTAAATCTCTATCATATTACTATTTACCATTATAAAAAAAGTCAAATCTATATAACAAGCAATACTGTAAGAGGTTCACATTGTATGCTTACTGTTGACTTAAAGAAGTCCTTTTTTCTTTATTTAAAATATATTTTATTGATTTTTTTTTTTACAGAGAGGAAGGGAGAAGGATAGAGAGTTAGAAACATCCATGAGAGAAACATCAATGCCCCCTGCACACCCCCTACTGGGGATGTGTTGAAACCACGGTGCATGCCCTTGATCAGAATCGAACCTGGGACCCTTCAGTCCTCAGGCCAATGCTCCATCCACTGAGCCAAACCAGTTAGGGCTCTTTCTTTTTTTTAAGACATACTTTATTGATTTCAGAGAGGAAGGTAGGAGAGACAGAAACATCAATGATGAGAGAATCCCTGACCGGCTGCCTCCTACACACCCCACACTGGGGATCAAGCCTGCAACCCGGGCATGTGCCCGCCCTTGCCTGGTAATCGAACCATGACCTCCTGGTTAATAGGTTGATGCTCAACCACTGAGCCACACCGGCCAGGCTCTTTTATTTTCTTTTAAATATATTTTTATTGATTTCAGAAAGGAAGGGAGGAGAGAGATGGAAACATCAATGATGAGAGAGACTCACTGATCAGCTGCCTCCTGCATGCCCCCTACTTGGGGATCAAACCCATAGCCCAGGCCTGTGCCCTGACAGGAAATTGAAAAGTGACCTCCTGGTTCATGGGTCGAAGCTCAACCACTGAATCACACCGGCCAGGCAAGAAGTCCTTTTTACAAGTTACTAAATACATTTAGGAAATTCACTCAAGGGTTTTGTACTTTAATATCACAAAAGCCAAAGGAGCTATTTAAAAAATTACCTTTCAGAGCAGGTACATAATCTTCTTTCGTTTTAACAATCAGCTGGTATTGAGCTACAGCCTCCTTATATTTGCCTAGGATTTGCTGTATTGCTGCCACCTTAAACACACTGTATGTGGATTCCGGGTTCAGCTCACTGGCTCTCGCAAAGGATTTCAAGGCTGTTGTATAACCACCTCTGCTTAAGTATGCCTCTCCTAAGGATTCCCAACAATTGAAGTCCTTTGGGTCTGCCCTTAATGCTGCCTGTAAACTAAAATTTCAAGAAACAGTAAGAGAACTAAAAGTAATAGAACTACTTCCAGCTGAAAGGAAATATAAAATAAATAACTGATTCACACATATTCATGCTTCCTTCTATTTGCAAAAGTGCTATTTAAAGCAAGTGTATCTGCTCCTTTTATAGTTTTGAATATTTCTTAATACTAAGAAATTTTATTACAAATTCAAAATAAGTAAGAACAAACTAACTTTTTTAAAGACGTGTTAATCAGAATTCCTTTTTGACTACTTGGAAAAATTTCATCCTATCCTACCAGAATAGCTATATAACTCAGTATGCCTCATCTCCAAACCACACTAATCCTACCAAAACAGAAATAATCACAGTTAGAAAACAGGAATAATGCTTTAAATTTTTTATTAAATCCATTTCCAGAAAAATTTTTAAACACTGCATTATAGATATTAACATAAATCAGAAGCAACTTTATCTTTATTCAAATATACATACTTTATTTACCCTTAAGTGTACTTCAAACCAAATGACTAAAAATGAGCTGCTCCAAATGCCCTTCAAGCTGCCAATGTCTCCACTGCCCAAGAACAATGTCATTGGAGGACAAAGGTAATAACTTCAGCTTTCATCATTCCTTGAATTTCTATGGAGAACCTACGCTATGTGACACTATTAGACTTCACTAGATTGGCTGTCGCCTTAGCAACAGGACATCATTTAATCCATTTTTGCAACTCCAGTGCCTGGAAGATAGTAAGAACCAATCAACCTTAAAT
The DNA here is from genome assembly GCA_004026665.1 of Murina feae. Lineage (NCBI taxonomy): Eukaryota > Metazoa > Chordata > Mammalia > Chiroptera > Vespertilionidae > Murina > Murina feae. Next base: position 101,173 of record PVJC01000295.1, read on the forward strand.
GAATTATATTACTTCTTCCCTCAAAACACAACCTGGCATGTGGCAACCTGTAAAGTTCACTTGGGGTACAAATGGAGTTTAAGAAACCATTAGGCTGTTTAACAGACTTTAAATACAATAAGGTGCCTTACTCAGCCACTGCTTGAGAATGTTGACCAGCTTTCAAATAGTACAGTCCTCGCCTAAGCCAGGCCCATTTGGCAGTTCCGGCACTTGCCTTTTGAGTTATTGTTGTTAGGATAGCTAAGGCAGTTTCCTAATAAGAAGAAAGGACTAATATTAGAGATATCAAATAGCATAAAAATACAGAACACTTACGTAAAGTAGCTAAATATATTTTTATTTATCACTTTTGATTTTTTAAACTTACACTGGTATACACTGAACTATGGTTTCAACAATAAATGATGAGCATTTTAATGTCTGCCAAAGGGAAAAAAAATGTAGTGACAAAAAAATTTCTATAATAAAAATAATAATGTATAAGTATACACATATAAAAATGTTTCTGTTTTTACACTTCACATAAAAGCAAAAGACAAAAGCGTTTATGTTATTAGACATACCATCTCTTCAAGCTCCATGCTTAAATCAACAGCTGCAGCTCCAGATTCAGCATCATTGTCATCCAATTCAAAAGCTTTCCTATAGCATCCACGGGCTCTGTTTTTATCTCCTGCTACATCTCTGTAATAATGACCTAAATAGCAGAAAGCTTTGCCCATGTATGTATCCAGTCTGGCAGCCTTCCAATTAAAAATTGATAATAACAGAATATTAAAGTTTGTTTGGAAGGGTCCCTTTAAAAGCACAAAATATAAATACACAGATTAAAGAAAAAAGAAACAGGTTTATTAAATATATATAAAAGTATGCCAAAACACCCTCTAATGTAAGATTTCAAACAGACATGAAAAAACTGGCCATCACTGCTTGTAAGTGTAAAAATGTTATCTGTGTTTAAAGAAATGTGAAATTTGAATTATTATATTAACCTGCTTTTATTAGTCAAAATAAGAAAGACTTTAACATCTAGAGTTATATAAGGCTCATATACCCATAAAAGTACAGTGAAAATTACCTAAAAATTATGTTTTTCAGAGATAATTGTGTCTTATTTCTATAACACATGATTCTTAAATAAGTAACTATTATGGTTCAATTTTCTCCTTCAAAATCCATATAACAGTCTCACAAAACCTTATGTGTGAAAGATGAAACACGAAAAACAGTTCAGTAGTAATTTTAAGTACCTAACATATAATTATTATTTATTAATTTATAATAAATCCACTTCAATTAAGAATTGAAACTATCACTTATTTTACCTTTAAAAAGTGGGTAAGAGCCTTTGTTTTATCTTTTCTTGTTTCTTCACCCATGAACCAATATGTTAACCCAAGCTGGAAATGATATTCAGCAACTTCAGCATCTTTCTCAAGAGCTCTCTGAAAACTAAATCACCAAGGGGAGGTAAAAAGGAATATTAAATTATATATGATATAGCAGACTCCTAGTTGAAGCAATCAAAGTTTGAATGATTCAAGGATGCTGATTTTGAACAAGTCACTACTTCAGGATTCAGATTATAATGAAAAAAAAAGCAACACATTTTGTTTTTAATAACAGGAACTTTAAAAAGCACAATGGCCTTTAGCACTACCAATGTGCTAAGTCTTCACATCAAACATTATGTTTGCTTACTGAACATGATAATCAGCTGATCACATTTCAAACTCATCATGGAAATTTTTATAGGTACTGTGTTATACGCTAAGTACATTTCTTAAAAATACTAATAAAGCTTACAAAGATCAAATTTATACAAAACTAGATGTTTATCAAGCCCATTTATTTTGAATTTTTGAAAATGTAAAAAACTAAGATATGACATGATCTACAAGCAATCTACATATCCTTACCATTTTTCTGCTTGTAGATAGTCCTTTTTGGTAAAGTGAATAAAGGCCTCCAGGGCATGAGCTTCAGCTAGGTCAGGGTAAGAAGAGAGAACGTCTTCCATAATCTATGAAGTAGATATCTGTCAATTCCATATCCAAATAAAAATAACAACTTTTTAAAAGACTCTCACCTTGAATGAAGAATACCGACCTTTGAAGCTTCATCTAATGAGCCTTTGTTCAGATAGGCCAAGCTTTTGAGAACCAAAAGTCCTGGGATATTATTTGCATCAGAAACCTAGAAAGTAATTGCAAAGAATTGCTACAAATCTCCTTCAACAGAATGCAGCAATATTTGCTTTAATTAAAGAATGACCATAAAAGAACACAGAATAAAGACACAGAGGTCTGGAATTCTACAACTATTAACATTTTCATTCTCTATAAACTTATTAGGGAAAATTTCAAATACATAAAAAATTAGAGACGAGTACAATAAAACTACATGTACTCATCATCCAACTTCAAAATTATTAACTCAAGGCCAATCTTTTCTCCTCTATACCTCTACCCATTTCACCACATGCTTATTTAGATTGTTTCCACATATTTTAACTTTTTATCTGATATTTCAGCATTTATAACTAAAAATTAAGTTCATTTTTAAATACCATAATCATTTGACCATTATAAACATTTAAACAAAACCAATATATCATTAACATCATCAAATAATTAGTAAAGTTCTCAATTGTCCATTTGAGTAATTTATTTATTTTAACCAAAATCTAAACTAGGGCCCTAACCGGTTTGGCTCAGTAGATAGAGCGTCGGCCTGCGGACTGAAGAGTCCCAGGTTCGATTCCGGTCAAGGGCATGTACCTTGGTTGCAGGCACATCCCCAGCAGGGGGTGTGCAGAAAGGAGCTAATTGATGTTTCTCTCTCATTGATGTTTCTAACTCTCTATCCCTCTCCCTTCCTCTCTGTAAAAAATCAATAAAATATATATATTTTTTAAATCTAAACTAGGTACAAACACTTCAAGTAGCTAATAGGTCTCTTAAGTCTCTTTTAAATCTCTAGGATTCCCTTCCATCTCTTTTTTTTTCCTCCATTACAATTTAACTGTTAAAAAATATGGGCCATTTGTCAGCTTCTTGTAATCTGTTTTTTTGCAGAAGATATTGTCATGGCATTGACCTGTCCCTTTGTCTCCTGTATCTTCTATATATTAGGTCTAGAAGCTTGAACTGATACAGACTTGATATTTTGGCAAAAATACCTCACATGGACTTGTACTTGGTTATGTCCAATTGTCTGTCTTTTTGTGATGCTAGGAGCCATCGATATTCGATGCCTAGGTCTAGTCATTCATTACAGATTGCAAAAATGATGATTATTTTTCTCACTCTATCATTCCTTTGTGCAATACTTCAACAAAGAGAAATTTCCCCTTCTCTCATCATCTATTTGATTATTCTTAGAAACAGTTCATATAGGGAAAGCAGGATAACTGCTTTAATTCTTTCTTTTCAATTGGGTCCTTAGCATCCTTCAAAGATTTATTTTACTGAGGACGCTTGGACTTTTTTTTTTTTTCGTATCCTCATGAACACATGGATTTAAACAGATTTTATGCCTTTCAATTCACTGCAGTTACCTGTACTCAAACTATCCACTCTTCAGCCATTGAGAATCCCTCATGCTAGTTCCTGAGCTCTTCTGACACAGCGCTGGGATCCTGTACAGGTTTCCTTGCTTCCTAGCATTATAAGATGTTCTGGGCTCATCTTGCATATCCTCTATCTCAGACCTGGACTCTACCAGTTCTCCAAAGAAAATTTTGTTTTCCTTGTAATAAAATAATATTGGAAAGACCTCTACAGAGCATTCACATAAAACACAGTTGGTCGGAAGACAAGTAGAAAATAAGAAAATAAGATATTAGTTCTTGAAGGATGTTGATGACTGTGTTAATTTTAAAGAAATAATATGAAATGCAAAGACCTTTAAAATATAAAAAAATGACTTTTAAAAAGTCAAAACCTTGCAATATACATGTACTGAGTAAAATAATTTTAGATGAAAAATGCTTTTATCTGACAAAAATCTTTAAAGACACTCTGCATTATAATTATAAATTATAATTCACTAGGGGCCCAGTGCACAAAAATTTGTGCACTCGGGGTGGAGGGAGTCCCTCAGCCCGGCCTGTGCCCTCTCACAGTCTGGGACCCCTCAGTGGATGTCCTATGATGGCCCCAGTCTGCCAGGCGCCTTTTGTGTGTGTGTGTGTGTATGTGTGTGTGTGTCACCACTGAGGACCTGCCCCCAGCCGCATCTGAGGCTCGGAGCAGTCCTCCTGTGTGTGTCTACCTGCTGGGGACCTGCCCCCAGGCACACCGTGGAGGCTTGGAGCAGGCATCCCCTCTATGTTGATCTCTCAGACTCTTGCCCTCCCCTGCATGTTGTTCTCTTTTTTGAGCTGTGGCTGGGTGCGGCCTGCCTCCCAAGCTTGCCTACTGCCCATCTTCCTCCATCCACCAGAAAGCAGGGAAAACCCCGCCTCGTGGTCAGGCCAGCCTTTTCTTGCTCCCTGATCCCCGGAAGGGACCTGGGAAGCCGCCAAGCAGGCCGCCAACTCTTTCCCACTCACCCGTCCCCTGCTGCCTTCCTTCCCACTTCCCGGAGCTGCCAAGGGGTCTGGGGAGCTGCCAAGCAGGACCCCGGCCCCTGCAGCCTTGCTTTCCCGCTCCCCGGTGCCTCGTTGATCGGAAACTAAGGAAGTTGAAGGGAAAATTCGATGATGAATCTACCTGGTCAAGAGTACAAATTGCTTCCTCTGCAGATTCATTATCTGTGAGTTTAATCAAAGCCTCTGCTTTCAAATGAAGACAAAGATTCTTCTGATGAAGACTGCCACCAGACACACCAACATTATCTATGTTCTTCAGAGCTGACAGAATTAAGGACATCTGAATGAAGACAACTATATCACTTCACATTTTTTTCTTTTTAAGAGACATATAATAAATTCCCATTACAATAAGAATAAATTGTCAAAGTAATATACATGAAGAGTAATTTAAAGCTAAGTATAAATTCTTCCCTGATCTCTTTATGGAAATATCTGAATTTAAAACAGAACAGATCTAAATTTAGGACCTTTATCTACACATAATGTGATAAAACTGAACATCCTGAAACACAATGGCTATCCCTATCTACTACATACCAAAGGTTAGCCCTTAGCCAATGCATCTATAAGAAGCAAATTAAGGGTACTGGAAGGAAAAGAAGCTGAATTAGAATGGACCAGGGCGAACTGTTTCCCAACTACAGAGGCTGGGCCTCCAGCTGTGTCAGAGCACTGAGTCACTTTTTGTGATTTTCTATCCCATGTCATTCAAATAGGCTCCAGATGCCTTTCCTTATCTACATCGGAGGAATCAAGAACTGGTGAAGGCCCCAGGACACACCAGGCTATACCTGTTTTTTCAAATCACTATCTTTCTCCTTTAACATGAAGGAAACAAGGTTGGCCACACTTAAACATGTCAAGAATACCTTGATTGCATGAAAGAACAGCTTCCATTGGTCTATGCATTTTGACTTGGGCTTCTGCCAGGTGATACCATCCAGTTGTGCAGAGAGGGCTTTCTTTTAACCCTGAAAGGATAGATAAAAGCAAGCACAAAATCCAAGGTTGCCATAACTACTGAGATGAATGGCACCACTATCTACTCACCAAATCAGACTCCTTCCACCCTGACTGATGTTGCTCAAGGGTTAGAGCATTGCCTCACGCACCGAAAGGTCTCGGGTTGGATTCCCAGTCAAAGGCACATACCTGAATTGCAGGTTCCACCCCTTGCTCTGATCTGGGACTGTGCGGGCGGCAACAAATCAATGTGTCTCTCTCACATTGATGTTTCAATCTATCTCTCTCCCCCACTCCCTCCCTCTTTCACTCTCTCTAAAAATCAATGAAAAAATATTCAGGAGTGAGGATTAACAATAAATAACAAAACAAAACAAAAATCAGACCCCTTCTCCCCTCCCCCATATCTCTCACATCTAATCAATCACAAAGCCACACTGTTTCCAGGCACCTAGCCATTTCTCTACCACGGACTAATCACACCTCCATCATCTTTATCCCCGATCACTGCATCCTCTACACTGTAGTGAGGATATTCTTAAAAATACAAATGTCATTATGAAATTCCTCTGCTTAGAACCTCCCACTGGTTCCCTACTGCCCTTAGGGTGCTTAACAAGGTGTGTAAACCCCTCTTTAGCCTCAATTCTTGCCCTTCCCTGCTCCCACAGTTCATTCGAAAATCTGGCCAAACCACAAAGAGTTTCCTGAAGCCCAGCTACATTCTACCCTCAGGCTGTTTCATTTCTTGACCTGAAATGCTCCTTCCAATGCCAGGCTTGTATTTGTCACTCAGATCTCAATTTGAATGTAAGGCTGGAGATATTATTACCCCTATTTTATAAATGAAGACACTGAGACACAGAGAGTTTAAGTTCCCCAGCTCTTGAAATTAGTACGTGGCAGAGTTGGAATTCAAACTTAAGCATACTCCCCAGTATGTAAGTTCATTGTTTTTCATTCCTATCTTAAATATACATTCCTTTAAGAAAGGGTCAAAGATAAATACCTACTGACTAGTACCTCATGTTACAAGCTATCCACTATATACTTACCTTCTCTTAAGTTCTTATCAGCATCTTCATACTTTTTGTCTTGTAATGCTTTAATGCCTAAACCAATGAGGCCTGGACCACTTTTTGAATCCATTTCCACTAGTCTACAACAATACTGCTGTCCCTCATCAGTAAGAATTCCTGGCATTAAAAGAAAAAGTTATTAGTACACATATACCAAATTTCTAAGCACCAAAACCTACATAACTTAAACCTCAAAAGCTGTCTTAAAAAAGAAAACGAAATGGCTATTAAAATTTCATCTTCCATATCTAACCATCTGAGTCAAAACTCTCTTCTTCCACAATAACATAATTCATGACAGACTACTAGTATCTTGGCTAAACTAACTGCTCTTATTAGAAAAAAACCCTGGGATAAAAAGTGCATCTTTCCACATTCATCTATGTTTAGAGTACCAAAAATGTGCGCACGCGCGCACACACACACAATGCACATAGGTAAGCAGAGTAGATAGGTACTTGAAAATAGTTTCCAAAAGCCTAGGATGAACACAAAAAACTCTTAAAACGGGCAAACTTTCCTAACATGTCTCCCTTTGTTAATACCTGGGAGTACAATTATAGAAACAAAAGGAGATCTGGAAGGATTACATTCATGTTTAGCCCCGTGTAAGATGTTCTTTACATGTGACCAGATGGTGCTTAGAGGAATTCTCTGTAGTGCTCCCAAAACCATCAGCAGCAATAACACAACTGATCTTGTATAGAGAGACAAGGAATCAAACTGTATGTTTAAAAAATCCATTTTACTTTCTATAAATTTAAGTGAAATAAAATTGAATTAAAAAAGAGATAAGGAATAGTCCAGCTTCAACCCTCAATCCTCCTCTTCTCCATTCTAATTCCTGTTGAAAATACTAGCTAAATAAATGTAGAGGATGACAAATGATAGGACATCATTTATTTAACTTATCTACTCTTTAACATTTGGAAGATTCCAAGATTCCAGATTTAATGGCTTTAAAACAGACAGACAATACTATATTTATTTGTCAATAAGACAAGCCAGACTTGGGGCTGATGAATACTAAATCTCCAAGGATAAAGGTACTCTGATGAATTTTAAGGTAGATACTAAGTAATACCTATGAAAATTCTGTTTCCTAAAGTTTACTACAAAAAAAAGTGAGTTTTTAAAAATAATGAATTCATTTCTCACATCCCAAAGAAACTGATCACTACTACAGAATTTTTATTTTAAATAAAACTAATTATTGGGGGAAAACCAGTATGTATTCATTTCTTTATTTTTACCTGGATTTTCTAATATTTCCAGAACACAAGATCTTAAGCTCTTCAGACTAAAGAACCAAGCTTTCTTATCCTCCATTTCAGCAATAAAGTAGAATAAAATAAATCAAAAAGCTCTTTTAGCATGAAATAACATTCATCAGATGATAACTGTGAAAGCCATTCACTATTTGTTTTGTGAAGCTTTATTAACTGAGTCATTCTGAAAATCAATCTTCAAGTTTCCACATGCAAAGGAGGCCAATTAAGAATGAAATATATTTGTCCCCAGTGGAAGAGAAGTCAGTGATTTACTGCTGCTATCAAGTAGCAAATTCCACAGATACTAAGTATTCTGGAGAAGGATAGAGACCTTGGAGATTTTCAGAAGTTCTTAATGCACAGAAAGTGTGGTTGAGAGGAGCAATAAAAAGAAAAGAGGAAACATGAAGCAGTTTCCTACTGTCCTGCATTAACTATATAAACTCCTACTCCAGAATACTGACTTACATTAGGATGAACTTAAGCCTAAACTGCTACATTCCAGATACTTACAACAAATATTGAGCAGGAGAAGCCCTCTACCTTGGTGTACCATATGTGTATATATCCACCCAACCCACTTCCCCTTTGCCAGCATACAGAGCACTCCTTCAATTCTGCAGAATACCCACCCCAAACCCTCTTTAAGAATTTTTTTTTCACATAAATCAACACACTCCCTAAACAGTCATCATAACCCCTTTGCTATCTCTTAGAGAACTTTGTCAAATACTGAATTTAGGTGCAAGAGTCTACAGAATATTTGTTTATTTCTTCTATATTTTTGTTGGGTTTTGGAATATAAGCGTTTACTTGACAAATCAACATTACAGACATAAATGCGCTTATTGAGAAACATTCAATTCTGGAAGAAATTTCAAAGTATCCTCTTGTGCCACTGACATATGAAGAAAAGGTCAAGAATGAAGAAAAGGTATAAACCACTAACAGATGAACAGGCATAGAGAGAAAAGAGTGAATATTAGCCATCAATTTCTCTTTTTTTTATTAAATTTATTAGGGTCACATTGGTCAACATGACCATATAGGTTTCAGGTGTGGGTTTCTATGTTACAAGATCTGTCTATTGCACCATGTGTCCGCCACCCAAATAGCCATTATTTTCTTAGCGCAATTTTTACAGCAGATAAAGGGGTGGAGGGATGGGTACCAGAGGCAACACAATAAACTGGAAACACCTTGGGACTCCTGTAAACATCTGAAGAAACAGGGTGATTTTGGAACTAAACTTCCTATTAGAGAAACACACACACACACACACACAATCATACTGTTTGTACTGAAAGTCTTAGCACGCCTCCTCTTCCTTGACCTCAGTTCATTGTTCATGCTATCTAGCCCTGTCTTAAAACCCTCCTGCCAGGTGACACTCCTGCAATCTTTCTCCTCCCCCTCTAAAGCTTCCCTTCCCTTTACATGCTTCCACTTCCTCCCCTTAAATGCGGTCAGTCAAGTCCCTGGATTGCTTCTTTTTATACCTTCTCACCACTTCTTCCTAGTCTTATTCCATTATTGTAATCTAAGTTCCATTCAATAACTCAGATTTTAAAAGACAGTGCTTCCTAATCATCAGCTGCAAATCTCCTTTCTGGAGAAATGCTCTTTGGTTGCCTTCTGTGTTGTTTTGCAGGTTACCACCCTTCCTTCCTGACCTCTCCTCTTCTCTGTCCTCTAACAGGAATACATTTTACCTCCTCCTGTTTATCTACTTCCCATTGAAAATTCAAGACCTTCACCAATCCCCACCTTCAAAAATACTTCACTGGTCAACAACTCATAATTCCTCTGCATCACTACACTTTCTTATATGTATCAGTCTCTCCATGTGCACAAAGATTACATTGTACTTCTTTTCATGTCCAAAAATATCGAAATAATACCTTACACCTGGTAGGCACTAAAACAATTTTTTATCCATAATAACATCACTCAACACATTCACACACCTCTAGGACACACACTATAGTAAAGAAGAAATTACCTGATTCAATTAAATGCAAACAAAGCACTTCTAATGGATATTGCACAGTGGGGTAGATGTTTATCATCCCTTCACAGGCCTTCTTCAACCTAGCAGTCTCATGAGGAAACTTGAAAATATAAAGGTAAAATTACCTAAGTAGCAATTATATATACCTCTGGACACTTTACTCTTTAGAATAGAAAACTCACATTAGAGATTTTAAAAATCAACTTACTTTGGATAAACACTGAATGAAATGTTTATAAAGTACTTGATGATCTTCACTAGGAATCTTATCTGATAAATCAAGTGCATTCTCAAAAGCAGTTAAAAGCTGAAACAAAACAAAAAAAAAACTATCATCTGTAGCATATTTAAATGACAATGTAAAACAGTTGAACTTATAAGACTCACACAAGCTACACACTCAACTAACTGCAAATGCATATTATGGTACGGCCCTGATCATTTCAATGTGGAAAACATGTATTTATAAGTTTTGGAATACATTCTAACTCCACTAGCCAGTGGACTGCACTGAACTAATATGAAATAACTACAAATTGGCAACATTAATTTAATGGAACATTCCTATAAGTTTGCTGTTCTCTACAAAGTAGTCAACCAGAGAACTAGATAGATATGATAATGTAACTGCTACTGCTCAGATTACTTTTAAAACATCTCTTCTGAAATCACCAGCATGTTCTTTAGAACATCATTAATGGAAGCAAATTTTTAATCTTAAAATATGTTTTATGAAGTTAAATTATACTTTTGATAAAAGAATACCAAAAATATGACTATACAATAAAATATTTTTATACAGTATCATTAACTGATTGAAAAAATTCCAAAAGAAGAATTCTAAATGTTTTGAGCCAGAAGAGCAATACAAGAATCCAAGGCAAGCACTTTGAAAGATGCCATTCATTTGGTTATGTAAGTTCTACAGTTTTAAAAATATTTTCTATGACCCTATAATGAAAACTCATAATATAGTGTACTATCTAAAATTTTCCTTATAAAGCATGGTATAAAGTCTACATAAATCAAGTAAAATTTTATTGCTAACTTAGTCAAGCACAAGGGTTTATAAAATTTAAAAAGGTAATGTAAATAATTCACATGGAAACTAGATGATACACTGGTTTCTAAACACACTTAAATAAAGCAGTTATCATTAGCATTCAAGTTGAAAGTAACCACCCTCAAACACCCTATTATCATATTTTTAATAGTTAGAAGCCAATTTTTAGGATAAGTATAATTCTCTTTCTTAAAGAGATATAGTATAAACGATTCACAAAAACATTTTACTTATTTTGGTACGTGTTTGATTTTCTGATAACCTATACTATTTCAAGGAAAATAATGATGTCATAATATGAAGATATAATTTAAGTGAAGTTGGTAAATAATCTAATTTTGTCACTGCACAATTTTTTTCACAACTAAATCTATACACAGATAAACCAACACACAAACAACTGCAAAACTTATTCTCACATTGTTATCCCCAGCTCTTAGGATACCCACCTTAAACAGTAGGCTCTTGAGAAACATTTTGTTTTGTTTTGTTTTTTTTTACTTGATAAACATTTTTTTAATAAAAGAACAAATTAATGAGCAAACAAAGGAACTTACAAAGAAATGAGCTTCCTATCCTATATAGAGCCCATGATTGCTTAAAATTTCAATCCAATTTAAAAAGTGTACACTGAGTGGCTACATACTATAAGAAACTAAGTTTATTTTTAAACTTACAAATATAAAAAAATAGAATAATGGAAATATTCCCAACTATGGTTCAAAACCCATTTTTTAAGTCTTTTAAAATTATTTTCAACTAATTAGTATTCAAAATGCAATTATAAATACTCTAAATAAAATACTCTAGTTGAATTGTTAAATCTTAGTGATTTAGTACTTTTAGTTCATAACATGCCTTTTTAGAAATTATAGCAATTTTGTGAAAGCCGATTTCATAGTCTCTTTTTTACAGTGAAAAAATAACTGATGTAGTGTGGATTCCTATGAATATAAGGAAGTAAAATTCTGATACCCTGAATACTAATTTCACTCTGTCCAGACTTAATATGAGACTGTAGGCCAATAATTCTGACTTTATCAGGAAGAGCCTGTAAATTTAAAATGAAACACTTACAAAATATCTAGTCTGACATAAAGTACCTTTCTATATTCTACATATATCTATTACCCTTGCCCTGGATGGTATGCTCAATGGTTACAATGTCAGCCCCTGCAACCAAGGGTCACGAATTCTATTCCCATCAAGGGCACCTACCAGGGTTACAGGTTTGATATCTGGCCCCACAGGAGGAAACCAATTGATGTATCTTTCTCATATTGATGTCTCTCTCTCTTCCCTTCCACTCTCCCTAAAACATCTATGGGAAAAAATATCCTTGGGTGAGGATTAACAAAAAAATAAATTAAATAAATAAGTAAGTAACTATATCATTATGCTTGCATTTTCTAAATTTAGGGGAATAAACAAGTCAATACCAATTGCTGGGTCTCATTCTTCTCATCCTCAGTACTCTCAGCCAGCAACTGAGTCAACTTCCTCCATAGCTGATGGAGCTCTTGGTTGTCTGCACCTGCTTCTTGCCGCATCTTTATCAGTTTGTGCCATGTTCGAGCCACCTATTGAGGAAACTTCAAATGGTTATTTTATCTTAAATACTAAAAATGTCAACAGAGAAATAAAATCCACAAATAAAAATACTTTTATCTGCTAATATATAAAAATAGCAAAAGCACACAACTCCATCTATTATGAACTCCATAAAAAATAAGTTGACTGGGTAAATTTACATAGTGCTCATATTAGAAATATTACTGAGCTACCAGAGTAGACACAAGAATAATGACATGTCCCAATAATCGTAACTTATAGCATGAGCTATAGAGACACAACAAATAGGCCATTATATTCTATAGATAATGCTTTTACTTATTTTATTAATTTCTGCAATTTCAAAAAGGTTTGGAAGTTATAATACCTGAAATCTGAATTCTAATTTACAGTTTTCAAATCACTGTAATTTATATTATCCCCCTAAATTCTTTTAATACCATACTATACAACAATTTTTAAAATTTTCCCATAAGCTAAATGAAAGCCTTCTTCTAGTAATGGTTTTATTAAAAAGAAATATACTACCCCAGAAAATCATTAGCCAACCTCTATGTGTTTCTTTTCTTGGTAATACAGATCCACAAGTTTCTTACAGACATCACACCACTTCTGTTTATCAACACTTAGAATAAAAATAAAAAAAAAAGATTGTGAATCTAATTAATAAAAACAATCAAAGGCTTAGAACACCAAAATTAAATACCTCAGTAATATTGTCAGTTACTATTTCAAATCAGTACATACTACAGCTTTCATATTACAGTAAAATTTTATAAAATGAGACTCATAAACAGAAAATATTTAAGAAACATTATCTTCGATTACACTGACTAAAAATAACATCAAAATTCCCAAATTAGTTAATCCTCTTACTATTAGCATTTTTATTCTGCTCTTATCACAATCAAGAGATTCTGCTAAAACCATCTAAAAGAAAAATGTTTCCCGATTCCCAGTACATGTTTAGAGTATTTCTATATAATTTTAATCAGTTTTTAATTCATGCTTTTAAAAAAACTGGCATTTCCTCACATATTGATTACCTTTCATAAAGATCCAGGAGCTTTTGGTAAACACCAGGTAAGTCATCCTTAGCATTTATCTGATTACACTTCTCATACAAACTTGCTAACCCCTAAAAGAGGAAGTAGTAGAGATTACTCTTCCAAAAACATCTAATGTTCTTGGACTTATTTTGCTAAAGTGACAATCTATAAAGGTTATTCATAATAAAGACAATTATAATTAACAAATGAAATATGTCTGGAATTTGCCTACAAATAATTTGGAGTCGAAGGGAGTAGGTGAAAGTTTAGATTTAAAAAAATTGACTGAGAGGATTTTTATTGAAGCTAGATGATGGGCATAGAAGGACTCATACCATTGTCTTTTCTTTTGAAAATATATTTGAAATGTTTCACACAAAAAACCCTGTATTTTAATGGTTATTATACAATCTTAATCTCTAAGACATTACCATATAACACTACTTTTATACAGTGAAATAAATACAAAATCCCAATAGACTGTAGAAATTGTCATTTTTGTTTCAATAAAGATCAGACACCCTATATCAATCAGTACATAATAAAAAGAAGCACCTGTATAAATATGTTATCAGATACCTTCATTCAGGCTCTTGTTCATGTAAATCTGACCCAAACAGGTTCATGTACTCCACAGCCTACCACTTCCTTTTAATCACAGTTTCTAAGCTGTGATTAAGATATGAAACAAAGTGATTAAATATGAAAAATTTGGATTAATTAAATAAGAAAAAAGAACATAAAGACCATTAAATAGAAAAAAGAATTTAACCTGTACTCAAAGATAGAGAATTGCAAATTTCTATGCTATTTTAGTCTTAGAAAACATATTACTATATATTTCTTGCCCTACTGGTTTGGCTCAGTGGATAGAGCGTCAGCCTGAGGACTGAAAGGTCCCAGGTTTGATTCCGATCAAGGGCATGTACCTTGGTTGCGGGCACATCCCCAATAAGAGGTGTGCAGGAGGCAGCTGATCAACGATTCTCTCTCATCAATATTTCTAACTCTCTATCCCTCTCCCTTCCTCTCTGTAAAAAAATCAATATACTTAAAAATAAATAAATAAATAAATAAATAAAAATATATTTACACACATTCCTTTTCTCTCAGGTAAACATAGAGAACATTCTTGATAAATCTTTCATATGCATATATAATTAAGTGGGAGATTTACATAATAATGTTTTAATTCCATTCCTCATATTTGGAAAGAATTCATTGGATTGGATTGTTAATAGTGGTAAAATATCATCGTTGGCACCACTTTTTTTAAAAGTAATCTTCGGGTTTAAAAAAACAATAAATTTTACTTTTTTCTCATGTGCGGTTAAGTGGAAGTTTAATTTTTTTTAATAAAGCTGTTACCTGTAATTTTGAAAATGAGAAAATAACTCTTTCATATAATATGAGAAAAAACATTTTTACATACCTGCCAAGCTAGTAATTGGTTTGGCTCTAGTTCAGCCGCCTTCTTATAGGCACCCTGGGCCTGATCAGGTTGCTCGAGCTCGGCTGCAGCAACACCAATAAATACCCAGGCATTATAATTATTTTTCTCTTGTTTTAACACTGTCTGATTTAAAAAATTAAAAGAGCGGGTCATTAAATTTTGGAAATAAAGAACAAACAACAAAAAGACAGTCTACCTGAAGGTCAGAAAATCTGAATCTACCACTAACTAGACAATCTAAAATGTCATTCAACCTCTGGTCTTCAGTTTCCTCAGCAAGAGGGGGAGTTAGACTGGATCAGTAATTTTAAAGGGTTATTAATAGAAGGTATATATTTTTAAAGCTTCCCAAATAATACCGATGTCTTCACCAAATGCGTCCCTTTGTCCCTTAAGAATACTGCGTATAAAAAGAACAATAAGACTGTTCTTAACACTCAACCATCCTGCCTGCCTCCATTCCACAGTGCTAGTTAACTCACAAAATTGTTTTCCATATCACTTAGGATTAAATAAGTCTGTTTTCCCACTATGAATAAAAACTACTTCATACCTCTTTTTTTCTTAATTTACCTTTATTTAAGTACTAGGGGCCTGGTGCACAAAAATTTGTGCAATTGGGGGAGGGGTTCCTTAGCCCAGCCTGTGCCCTCTCGCAGTCTGGGACCCCTTGGGGGATGTCCACCTGCTGGCGTGCCTGGCCAGCCTGGGTGAAGGGGTGATGGCTGTTTGCAGACTGGCCAAGCCCCCCAGTGGGGACCTTCACCCCATGGAGGTGTGGCCAGCCTGGGTGAGGGGCTGAGGGCCATTTTCAGGCTGCCCACAGTCCCTTCAGGGTTCGGGTCCTTACTGGGGTGCCTGGCCAGCCTGGGTGAGGGGCTGAGGCCATTTTCAGGTTGCCTATAACTCCCATTAACCCAACGTCCCAGCGAGGCTGGCTGGAATCAGGTTTCTGAAGTTTATTTATCTTCTATAATTGAAACTTTGTTGCCTTGAGCAGAGGCCCAGCTGGCCTAGGCAGGCAGTTTCCTCCATCACTGGTGCAACGGAAGCCTCCTGTTTGCTCTAGCTCTGTGGCTGCCAGCCGCCATCTTGGCTGAGTTAATTTGCATACAGCAGCTCTGATTGGCTGACGGGCATGGTTTGGCTGGTGGGTGTGGCTTAGTGTAACAGAGTGAGGGTCAATTTGCATATTACTCTTTTATTAGATTAGATAATTGGGATACAATCTTATATTGTTACATTAGTTTTAGGTGTACAATATCATGATCTGACATTTTTATGCCTTACAATGTGATCACCCCACTAATTCTAGTAATCATCTCTCACTGTGTAAACTGATCACAATATTATTGACAATATTTATTTTATACCACTTTTATCTCAAACCTCCTAACAATTCCTCTTCCACTCTCATCTTATATTTAAGAAAATAGAAGTCATCAGAGAAGATCACCCTCATCTTCCCATCCCCAAATCTCCAACCTTGACAGCATGTGGGTCTGCATCTACTTTCCCTCCTTTTAAGATGGAAAAAGTTTCAAAGAACCTCCTCTTAAGCTCAGGACACCATCCTCTCTCTCCTTCCCAAGGACTTCACTACTACTACTCCCTCTATCTCTCCTGCACATTCAATTTCTCCTTCTGGATTGGAACATTCCCATTAGCATAAAAAGGCACTTTAGAATCCACAAACCAAATAGAATTAAAATGTCAATATACTTTAGCCCTGGCTGGTTTGGCTCAGTAGATAGAGCTGCGGACTCAAGGGTCCTGAGTTCGATTCCGGTCAAGGGCATGTACCTTGGTTGTGGGCACATCCCCAGTGCGGAGTGTGCAGGAGGCAGCTGATCGATGTTTCTCTCTCATCGATGTTTCTAACTCTCTATCCCTCTCCCTTCCTCTCTGTAAAAAATTAATAAAATATATTTAAAAAATAAAATAAAATGTCAATATACTTTAAAGAATGACAATTATAAGATACGGTAGAGTCCCACAATAAACACATCAAAAGATACCTAAGAGATACTCAGGTTTTAAGAACTTGGCTTTGATAAGTTACCAATACAGAGAAAGACAAAATTAAGTGTGACAGAGCAGCTTATAGTAGCATACCCACTCTAACTGTTCTACTAAATAACCTTACTGCCTTTGTTATACATAAACAGTAAATGATTCACATGAGTTGATAATGTTTATAAAGAAGTAATACACTTTCATTGTGGAAGAGTAGTATCAGTTACCTTACAATGTTTCAAAGCTTCTTTGTATTCTTTGTTTCTGATTGCATCTCTAGCACTTTTTAGAGCAGTCTTCACTTCCTTGCTAGACATGCTGTCAAAATAAAAAGCCCGACTGAATGTACAATAATAACCTGCCTACATATAACAGCTCCAGCAAACTAACCATCTGAACAAGGCACATGTGATTCCTTCTACCAGGAACACTCTTTCCCCCTTTCATATACACACTGCTTATTCCCACACCCTTCAGATGTTCACTCAAATATCACTTCCTCAGTGAAATCTTCACTGGCCATCCTATTTAAAATGTCAACCCTCCCTTATCCCACCTACAACTACCCAATGTTCCTTTAACCTCCTCTCTAACAATGCATTTATTTTCTTCAAAGCACTTATCATCATCTTATACACTTATATTTTATACTCTATATATTTTACTTAATTGTATTAGTTATTATCTATTTCCCAACCCCATCAGAATATAATTTTCACATAGGTAGGGATTTGTGACTGACAGTGTACATATTAATAAATATTTGTTGAAGCTCAGTTGCATTTGAATTATAGTCACTCTCCACATAGTAGGCTAAAACACAGATGATCCTATGGACTAGGACCCAAAACACATACCAATTTCAGTTCAGTTCTACACTAAGCAAGAGTTAGTAGAATATGCCCAAGTCACTAACACAAATTTCAGTAACTCTGATGTAAGAATATAAGAGAGCATTCTATTTTAAGCTAAGTCTCTTTAATATGTAAATCAGGATATTAACTTTCTTCATTATAAGGGTTACTTAGGATTATAGTAATTTAGTAGTCTTTGTATATAGTAATCTTTGAAAAGGAGTAAATGCAATGTTTACATTTAGATGAAGGCAAGTACACGAACTTCAGCCATAAAAAGGTATCAGTTAGCAGTCAAAGTATTTCTTTTTTTAATTTTTTCATTTATTGGTAAGATATAGTACTTACTTTTAAGTAAACTAACATGTCTGAGATTTCACAACTTATTCTGATTTATCAGTAAACAGGTCAAATTTAATTACAATTTGATGTTGAAAAAAAGAAGCATTTGTATTTTTTGCCAACTCCACTGAACTCTAATATCATCAGGAAGGTAAAGCAAAGCTGCACAAATGTTAAGTTGTTACAGACTGCAGATGTTCAAGGCAGCAAAATGAACCAGGAAGATGGCTTGATGACATGGTACACCAACAGTCCTTTGTATCCAAAAGAGGTTGAGGTAGAAGAACAAGATCAAAGAAGTTATAGAATTTTAAAAAATCCTTTGACTTATGAATGTTAGATTAAAAGTAATATAAAAGTTAAGATGCCATAAAATCAATTTATCTACAGCCAGAGCCAAATTCCCTTAATTTACACAAACCTGACTTTTCACCTAATTACAATAATTATATAAGTAAAGCAAATATTTCATATGCTCTTATTTTAGAAACTGCCCTCTTACTTGCAATTATCTTGGTATAAATTTGTAGCTGGAAACTTCAGAAGGATTTTTCCCGTACTTTACAAATCTTGGTTGGAGCAGGCAACAAATTTCAATGCTGATTTCACGATAAGTTTTTTCATGCCAAAGTTATCTTTGGTGGGAAAACCTGCAGACTGAAAAGAAAAGAACATCAATGGTGATAACATCTAATCTAAACTAATGAAAAGACATCCAATAACAAAATCGAGAGTTCAAGTTAAAAAAGAACGAAAACAGTTTCAAGATAAGGCCAAGCAAAAACAAACAGAAGAATACAACTTTTCCAGGACAAATATCATCTTTTCTACCACCCAAAACTCAACAAGGTAGAACCAACCAGCACCGACACTCCCAAGCTAAACCTAGCATATGGCATAAAAGAAATAGCAAAGAAGGCCTCTCTAAATCAAGAGAAAGATCTAAAGCATATGAGTCATCAGTGAATCAAATGCTAAACTAGGAATAATGACTGCAAGTGCAACAGGAATTCAAAGAAAAGTATGGTGTGAAGTAATTAACAGCTACCCGATGGAGAAGACAGGACTTGAGCGTGGCTAGGTACAGCAGAGCGCCAAGTTACAGAAGACCTTCATAGACAAGTTTAGACTTAAATATAGCGGCAAACACAGAGCTGTCAAATGCTTCTAAGTAGGCTGGTTTTCAAGACCACTAGAGACAAACTCCATTCTTCTCTTGGTAACCAACACTAATGCGCAATGCCCTTCCATATCCCTGTATGTCTCCATATGTAGCTACAATTACTTATGTAAACACAATTATTCTTCTTTGGTGGGGTCCTGCTTTCTTCCCTTCCTATTCCTTCTTCTCTAATATGCCAGCAACGTGGCCCACTCCTCACCTGAAATAAACATATATATTTATATACACACATATATGTATATTTCAGGGGTTTAAGTGACTTTTTTAAAAAGTCACTGCTGCTTTCTAACCCTGAACACATCTTCCTCTTTTGGGGAAGAGGGGTGGAGAAGGGAGATGCTCATTCACTCATTTTCCAAACAAAGCTTTACTGGGCACCAACCATCTACTTGGTACGGTCACACTCGTTTCCTGTCACAAAGTAAAAACTTACCATCCACAAGAACTTCAGGTAATCCCATCCTCCTCTACTTGGGATAGTTACCTCCATTCCGGGCATTTCTAACACTTTAAAGAAAAATCTAGCTCTCTTAACAAGTGTCTAATCTTCTTCCTCAGCCCCACACACCTTTCCCTTATACTTTTCCTTCTACTTTTTAAAAATATATATTTTATTGAATTATAAAAGAGGGATATTGAATTAGAAACATCAATGGGAGAGAAACATCAATCAGCTGCCTCCTGCACACTCCCCACTGGGGATGCGCCCGCAACCAAGGTACATGCCCTTGTATTGGGATCCCTGTTTTGTGGCATCAGATATGGGGGGTGGTGTTCCCTCTTCTTGCGACCAGCACAGAGAGAGAGAGAACTCGGGATTGATGAAATCTTGAATAGAACACAATGAGGTTTAAGGAAAAATGAAAAAACACAAGACTGAGACAGAAATAAAGAAAAGCTGGGGACCTGGTGTGGCATCTGCCCTCTGATAGATGAAAAGGGCCCAGAGCCAGTTCAGGAACCTTTATTTATAGTCAAACACCAGGAAGTTTTATTAAGGGTAAATAAAGGGGGAATGTGTGCCTTCTTGTAGTTTCCTTGTAAATAGTCACCTCTGGGCGGGTCCAAATCGCATTCATTCAGGTCCATATCGCATTCATTCCCGGTGCTTGACTAGATTTAGGTAAGAACCCATTTCCCAGCACTTGGCTTTGAAGTCCACTGAGGCATTCCCACCTCTTGGTTAGATATGCCCCCCAAATAAGGCTCTGCCTTCATCGTGGGTTCAGTCCACATGAATTTAAAAGAAAGCCAGCGCCTTCCCTGGCAGGGGGCCTTCCACAGCCTTGACTGGAATCGAACCTTCAGTCCGCAGGCTGATGCTCTGTTCACTGAGCCAACCCAGTTAGGGTTCCTACTTTTTTCTCAATTTCAATTCACTTTTTAAAAATAAGAGCATCCATTTTGCACATTTTCAGTCAATAAGTTTTCTACTACCAACTGAAAAGGTTTTAACTCAACATACCAATCATAAAAAGTAGCAACAACTTCACTTTCAAAAAGTTAGAAAGTGACAACCATGCCAAATAGACAATGATGTACCTCAAAATTAATAAATATAGACAGGTGGAATAATATATCCTATACACCCGACTTAAAGCTATGGAATCTTAAGCTATATTCAGTTATGCAGCTACAAAGATTCCACAAAGCAAAAATAATAACATTTATAAATGATAGTAACAATAATGACAATGAAAGTAATTACAGAAAAGCAAAACTGATATTTAAATGTAATAAAAATCTAAAAGTATTTTGTGATGACTTTTCATATAGAAGTAATTTGTGAAAACAATCATTTAGTAAAAGTAGACTCCAATTACCTATTATTGAGCATTCTAAGCATTTACCTTTTACCTGTTATCACTATCTCTATCTTCTTTCTGCACTGATTTTCAGATTGTTACTTAACTGTTATCCATCTCAATTAGTAAAATATGAAACAGGCACATAAAAAGGACACACCCAAAACCTACTGAACTTTTTTTAATATATTAGATTCAAGCTCAATTTTCACAAATAACTTAAAACATGAGAAATAATTATGTACAATTTTTCATCTTTTTTCTTTCCCAAAGAGACACTAATCTCAATCTCCAACTTTCAAAATTAGTCTAAACCATGTTCCTTCCCATAGACTCAGGAGATAAAAGGAACTTCCATAAACAATTCAGTTCTGAAAAAATATTCCAGGAACACAAAACACACTAACTTCAATATAAAAACTGAGCCAAAAGAGAAAATTGTCTACTTCTGCACTACTTTGTTTTGAATCTAGGACAATTAAGGGCACTTATTTAAACCCAATTTGCAGCCTAACTACACCAAAGTGATCCTTGTTCGAAGCCATATAAAGAATTTAAATATTTTTAAATAATGCCCACATCATGCAATTAGATTACTGTAATTCCTAAGTTAATGAAAATAGAGATCACTTTTTTAAGATTAAAAATCTATCTAAATAACCATCTAAAACAGATACAATTTCTCTATGACTACAAATGATTAAGTATTTTTTATGGCATCCCTGGAATAAATTTTGTCAAACAAAATTAATCCAGAATGCTTCATGGAGAGAACTGAGTGGTTTTGAAAAACTGAACAGAGATTTAAAATCTATTTTATTTTTAAATATATTTTATTGATTTTTTACAGAGAGGAAGGGAGAGGGATAGAGAGTTAGAAACATCGATGAGAGAGAAACATCGATCAGCTGCCTCCTGCACACCCCCAACCGGGAATGTGCCCACAACCAAGGCACATGCCCTTGACCGGAATCGAACCCAGGACCCTTCAGTCCGCAGGCCGACGCTCCATCCACTGAGCCAAACCGGTCAGGGCTAAAATCTATTTTTAAAAAAAAAAAAGTGTGTGTGTGTGTGTGTGTACAGTACAGGCCCGGTGCATGAAATTCGTGCACGGGAGGGAGGATCCCCTCAGCCCAGCCTGCATCCTCTCCAATTGGGGAACCCTTGGGGGATGTCCAACTGCCAGTTTAGGTAACCAGCAGTCGGACATCCCTCTCACAATCCTGGACCACTGGCTCCTAATCACTCACCTGCCTGCCTGCCTGGTTGGCCCAAACTGGCCCCCTCCGCCCCCCCGCTGGCCTAATCGCCCCTCACAGTGCCCCACCAGCTTGGTCAATCCACACAGCCTGCTGTTCAATTGTTTGGTCATCCCTCACCAACCCCACTGCTGGCCTGGTCTCCCCATGCAGTTTGCTTGTTCAGTCATTTGCTCATCCCTCACTAACCTCCCTGCCGGCCTGGTTGTAGGCAGCCATCTTGTGAGGACATGAGGTTTAATTTGCATATTACCTCTTTATTATATAGGGTATATTTTTAAAATATATCTTTATTGATTTCAGAGAGGAAGGAAGGAGAGATAGAAACATCAATGATGACAGAGAATCATTGATTGGCTGCCTCCTGCACACTTCCTATTGGGAATCAAGCTTGAAACCAGGCATATGTCCTTGACTGGAATCAAACCTGGGACCCTTCAGTCCATAAGCCTACACTCTATCCACTGAGCCAAACCAGCTAGGGCTGAACAAAGTTGTTGTGTGTGTGTTTTTTAATATGCTACTTGAAAACTAGGAAATGAACAAAATTTAGATGAAGTAGGTGGGGATGAACAAGAAACAGAAAGTGAGTTTCTGGACTAAACATGCTATCAATATACTTAAATTGAATGATTAGTTCCACAGAAAAGCATCTAACTGTAAAGCAGTGGCTCTCAAGCTTCTGGCCCTTTAAATACAGTTCCTCATGTTGTGACCCAACCATAAAATTATTTTCGTTGCTACTTCATAACTGTAATGTTGCTACTGTTATGAATCGTAATGTAAATATCTGATCTGCAGCATGGTCTTAGGTGACCCTTATGAAAGGTCGTTCAACCGCCAAAGGTTGTGACCCACAGGTTGAGAATCACTGCTGTGAAGAAAATAAGAATCTGTGATCCAAACCATGTTCAGGAAAGTAAAGATTAAAACAAGGAGTGGGAAGGTAAAATAAATGTTAAAACCTGACTCTTCACATCACTAACTTCTTTAAGACTTCTTCCAGCTACATTTGATTATTCTTCTCATTCAACCTATTTTATTACTCAATCACTCAACTGTTCTTACAAAATACCCGATATTATCAGTCCCTTCATTCTGCCATATCCACTCACCAAAGCAAGACTTAACCTGGTTGAGAAGAGGCTTAGGAACCAGATGGATCTGGGTTCAAGTGCCATTAGACCCTGGGCATCTTATTTCATAACTCTATGCCTATTTCTATTGGTAAAGTAAGGATTACATCAGTTACCTGATAGGTACATAGACGAAGTGCCTGAACACAATATAATGTCTGTTCTCCTTATCTACTGCCACCCTCCAAATCAGAGGTGGGGAATCTTTTTTCTGTTAAGGGCTATTTAAATAATTATAACATTATTCATGAGCCAGACAAAATTATCAACTAAAATAGTAGCCTGATGCCTGGCCTGTGAGGCTTGGTGGTTGAGCATAGACCTATGAACCAGAGGGTTATGGTTCAATTCCCAGTCAGGGCACATGCCTGGGTTGTGGGCTTGGTCCCCAGTAGGGAGTGTGCAGGAAGCAAACGATTATGATTCTCTCTCATTACTGATGCTTCTCTCTCTCTCCCTCTCCCTTCCTCTCTGAAATCAATAAAAACATATTTTATAAAAATTAGCCTACTATGTTTTGTCAAACATTTAACTAACTCACCCCTAATGAATGCCTTGGCAGGGCCAGGCCAAATGATTCTATGGGCCTTATGTGGCCCATGGGCCAGAGGTTCCCCACCTCTGCTCCATATCAACTTCACTACTTTTCCTTGCCTAATCCACAGTGGTTATTATATACTTTCTCTACACAGATAAGATCCCCAAGCCTCTCCTTCCTTGGTCTCTCAAGAAGCAACCTTCTTGCCTATGTTCCTCAAAAGATGGCTATGATGAAATACAAGTATCCTCTTCAAACTGGTCAGTGTACATACAAATACTAGATTAAAGCCTCAACAGACACCACTCCCTCTTCTGAACCACTGAAGCATTTATTGGTTGAGCTTTTCAACTGACACTTAACAGATACTTTTTATTATTCTATACTAGTTGCCCGGTGCATGAAATTCACGCACTTTAAAAGGAAATTAATTAGAGGAATTTTAATATTGCTAGTTGCTCTTTCTCTATAATAAATCTGACCAATGGCCGATTCCACCAGGGATGGGGCTCCCTCCGCCCTGCTGTCTGGGTCCTTCAGCTCCTTGTGGACAGAGACTGTTGTGTATATATCTGTATTCACCACGGATCTTTAGTATGCTGCTTGGTTAAGAATTCTGCTTCAGGAAAAGTAGTGCGCTCGGAAGAATGTCATGAAATTTTGTAATTAACTAGAGCCAGAGTCCCGCAGTGAGTTAGGGTGCAGATCACCCAGTCCTGCTGAGACTGGCTCCCCGGGTAACCTCGGGCGAGTCCTTTCACCTGGCCAAGCTGTTTTCCCATTGCAAAATGGTGCAAGTGAGGAGGCTGGGAAATATTCCATGTAAAACTACTTGCCACACAGGAAGTGC
The DNA here is from genome assembly GCA_004026665.1 of Murina feae. Taxonomy (NCBI): domain Eukaryota; kingdom Metazoa; phylum Chordata; class Mammalia; order Chiroptera; family Vespertilionidae; genus Murina; species Murina feae. The sequence continues at coordinate 126,220 of PVJC01000295.1, forward strand.
TCAATAAATGTTGAATATAACCTTCGGAACGGAATAAGTGTTATGTACTAAATAAGGCCTGTCCCTTACTACAATTATTTTGTGCAAAAACAGTCAGATGTTAGTACGAAGCGTTGCTTTTACGTTAACCAAGTACTGCAACTCCTCCTTTCCCTGTCATACTGATGCGATTAACATGAAGTACAAATTATATACCTGAAACTATGACAATAAAATCGGGAATGTGGCGCTGGCACAGAAATCCGTTCCTTCCAGATTTTTCCGAAGGACTTCAACAGTCAAGAAGGACCTGTGATTCTTCTGCAGCAAAACAACGGGTTCTGAAGCTACGTCAGTGAATCGCTCCCGTCACACAGAACCACACCACTTCCTCCACGAGCCTGCTGCCCGTTTCTGCCCTCTGCCCTGGGAAAGCACGGTGCACCGAAGCCTTCCCTGTCCTGCACCCCCAGCCCCGCTCCTCGCCCCACTCGAGCGCAGTAAATCCTAGCTGCCCGGCAGGCAGGCGTCAGATGAGGCGGGCTGCAAATCTCCCGGGGCGAATGGACTCCGGGGTCCCGCCGGTACCCAAATCGCACCTGCGGCGGTCTGGTCAGTGGCCCCCCAAAGAACCGCCCATCCAACCTCAGTGACAGACGCGCCGCCACCTCACCATCTCCCCTCCACGGTCCCGCGTACAACTCAGCCACGCGTGCTCAGCGCAAAACGAGCACCCTCGGCCCCCGACCCTCGCTCTCTCTACGTTTTCATTTCAACCACTTCAACCACCCACCGAGCCCAACTTCTGCAAAAGCGACAGCGACCCGAACCCACCTGGGTCAGATGCTCCTCCTACCAACTAGCCTGGAGTCCGAGCGCGTGCGCATTTCCCCAGGCGTGGCTCACGTGACTGGAAGTGACTAGCTCCTAGTTTGCTCGGTATTTAATTAAAAGGCCTTAGCGTGAGTTAGGGCGGAGAAGTCTGTCTGTGCGCATGTACGCACTCTAAGCCTCATGGGAGTTGTAGTTCTGCGGGTGAAGCGCAGGGAGGAAACCTAACTGCGATCTGCGCCCACCTCTTCCCAGCGCGGGGAAGAGGGCCCAGCGCCCGGAGGCCTGGCTCCCAACTTCTCTGTGCGATGCTGCTGCTGTGCATGTCGGTGGTCGCAACCTCGGTACTGGCAGCACCAGCTCCCGGAACTAACGGCGAGGGGCGGAGAGCTGCTCTGGAGCGGCCCGATGCCCCTAACGTGGTGCTGGTGGTGAGCGACTCCTTTGTAAGTACCGAGAGGGGCCGGCGGGGCGGCGGGGCGGCGGGGCGGCGGGGCGGCGGGGCGGCGGCGCAGCCGTCGGGATCCGCTACCCGCCCACAGCCTTTCTTGTGTTGCGGGCTTTGGGGAGCAGAATCTGAAACTTGCAAACTTGTTTTACCCTGATGAAAAGTAAAGAGTGCATTTTATCTTGAAGCCCCGTGTACATACGCGTACAGCACACCACATAGATATGTCTATAATACATATAAAACAATACTTGAGTGAACAAAAGAGTCTTTGCACGCCTTTTGATTTTTTTATTGCTAGCCTCGATTCACTAAATTATTTTACCACTGTTAATGAACGGTCAGTCAATCAACCCTTTTGATGTAATAGAGAAAATAACATTCTGCATCTTCACAAAAGCTTGTTGGTTTTCCAGCGGTCATTTCCCAAATCACCCCGAGTTTGCAGGAATATGTGTTTGGGTGAGAAGTGAAGAAAATTAATGTGTTTTGTTGTTGCTTGCCCAGCTATCTGATAATCCTGTTAGTGCTGATTTAAGTTCATTAGTTGATATACTTTGTTTCACTTCCTGATGATATTCCAGGGAAATTGTGTGCGTGTTGTTATTGAATCCTAAACTTGAACAGCTTTTGAAACTTTCCCCAAGCCATCAACCAACAGAATATTACGATCAGTATTACCTGGTACTTAGTATTATTCCATAATTTCAAAACCTCTGCCTGGACAAATGTTTGGTTACTAATTGTGGAATTAGTTCATTACCACGGGGAGTTGGTGTGGTCACACAGAGAGCTGGTGTTAAGCATGTTGCATTGCCTTTCTCCTGGACTCACCCATGTGATTAAAGATACGCGTAATCTGGGTATGCCCATAGGACTTGTTGAGGATATGACTAAAGTATTCTTTATGGTTACCCAAACTTACAGAACAGGTAGTATTGGAGAATAACATGGAAGAGTTCATTAGGGAGTGCTCTTGAGATCAGAGGGAAAGGAAAGGAAGGACGCAGCATTGCACAGAGCGAAGTTGGGTGTTGTTGCCGTACATGTGGAGGCCTGGGTTGACCGTGTGGGTAGTTCTCAAACCAGTATGACACCTCAGAACTGATTCCAGTGCGGGGAGTCGCCAGGCCTTTGCACCCCTGTGTTGGATGGCCATTAGTTATGAGCAGCTCCCAGAACGGGGCATGACCTTGGGCAAGGAAACTCTTCAGCAGGGGCAGTCTTTTGTTGCTAAAAGGAAATGTGGGTGGTGCATCAGAACACACCTAGAAACTTCCAACAATGGCTGGGTCCTTCTCAATAGTGAGGTCTCATACTTCCCGGAGAAACCTTTCCTGTCCCCTCTGTCGGAAGTAGGTCTCCCTTGTTATTATGCATCTCGGGTGTTTTCTAAAGCACACACCACAATTTGTAATTATTCATATTTTATTTTCCAGTATACCTTAGCCTCCCCCACCACATTAAACTTGAAAGGCACCTGTTTTATCTCCAGATTGTATCTCCAGATCTTTCATAGTCCCTGGCACACAGTAAATACTCAATAAATATTGGATCAATCAGTCCATCATCCTCCAAAAGAACTTTTCAGAAAGTCCTTTAATTTATTTACTATATTCTAATGAATCTAAGTGGAACACTGCATTGAATTCTCTGGATTTTGAGCCAGATACTAATATCACTGTCTATACTTGTTTTTATCTGTTGAGGATTTTAGGGTCATATTGAAGTCCTTTGATATTTATAAGTTTTAAGGTTAAAATTAAAGGAAACCATTTTCTTTTTTTGTGATGCAATCAGTGTTAATTAAATTTCTTCATTCCAGGATGGAAGGCTAACATTTTATCCAGGAAGTCAGATAGTGAAACTTCCTTTTATCAACTTCATGAAAGCACATGGCACTTCCTTTCTGAATGCCTACACAAATTCTCCAATCTGTTGCCCGTCGCGTGCAGGTATGAATATGCTTAATATTTAATGGAAGAAAGTGACCGCACCCTGGAAATAATTTTAAAATTTAAAAGATTATTCCCAAAAGTAGTATAGCAAGTAATATGTGGCATTTAATAAAAAAATTTTAGGTGTTATGGGTTTTAAGGTATGTATTGGGTATTGGGGTTATTAGATTTTCTAATTTATTTTTCCAGAATAGGAATCTTTATCATTTAAAATGGTGTTCAGTTCATGTGTTACTATTTCATTTCCTAATGATTGCGTGACTAAGAATCTTGTGACCAAGCAAATGAGGAAATATTTATATTTCCTGGAAGTTATATTTCCAAGGAAGTTTTTCAGTAAGAATACAAGGAGTTGGGTGGGGACTTCAGAGTAGACCATAAAGTAGTTAGAACTTGCCATAAATCAGGTTTATCTGAAGTTTTCTATGTTATTTCCGATTACATCTCTTCAGGCTCGATTCACTTCTATCCCAATCTAAAAAACTGCCATTCTTACACTATATATTCTGTCTCTTCTCTGACAGTTGTTTTTCTCATTCTGATATATGATTGGTTGCTTTGGAACTCATAAATAGCATTCAACAATTTGTTTTTGTCTGTAAGTTCCCAGCATGATATTCTCTGTGATTTGAGTCAGAAGTTTATTTGCCTACATGTTCAGTACTACCGTGTTTCTCCAAAAGTAAGGCATCCCCCGAAAATAAGACCCACTTAGTTTGCCTCTTGCTGAAATATAAGGCATCCCCCAGAAATACGACCTCCCCGAAAATAAGGCCTCCCTGATAATAAGGCCCCCTGAAGGCAGGTGCCACAGCGCAGCTCACTGTTGGCCTCAGCATAGCCGGAGGAGACAGGAAGTGCAAGGTCTCTTTTAATCAGAGTCCGCACTGCTGCCAGAACAAGCTGCTGCCTGCTGCTCGCTCTACCCTGACAGAGTCTGGCTGACTCACAATTAGACAGTGAGTCACTGGGGCAAGAGTCAGGCACATTGTGTGGACACACAAGTAATAAATTTCCTTTTTTGTTGTTTGACAATAAATGTGTACCGTATTCTTCTTCATGGAAAAATAAGACATCCCCTGAAAATAAGACCTAGCACATCTTTGGGAGCAAAAATTAATATAAGACACTGTCTTATTTTCGGGAAAACAGGGTATCAACTGTATAATCACCAATGATTAAAGGAATCCTGAACCATATTTAATTACATTTCAATGATGAAGGGCCAAGTATATTAAAAGTTTTGTTAACTTTTTTACATTTCCAGAACATATTTAAAAATTTACATGTTTTCACTCCTCTCCTCCCCCCCGCCCCCCGCCATCCTCAACCCCCACTTCTGGCAACCATAGGCAATTGAATTTGGTTATTTTTAGATTCCACATATATGTGAGATGGTACAGTATTCATTACTTTACCTAACTTACTCCATTTACTGTAATGCCCTCAAGGTGCATCCATTGTCCCAAAAGGCAGGATTTCCTGATCTTTTATAGCTGAATATTTGATAGATGATAGATAGATAGATAGATAGATAGATAGATAGATGTCACATCACATTGATTTTATTCATCTCTTGATGGACGCTTAGGTTGTTTCTGTCTTGGCTATTGTAAATAATGCAGTGAACATGGGGGTGGAGATATTTCTTTGAGTTAGTGACTTAATTTGCTCCAGATGTATACCCAGAAGTGGAATTGTTGGATTGGTTATATGATTTTCTGGTGTAATCTTTTTAGGAACCTCCATAGTAACTTCCTCAATTTTCCACAGTGGTTTCACCAATTTAGATTCCCATCACCATGCATGAGGGTTTTGCTGGGTATTCTTTTCTCCATATCCTAGCCAATACTTGTTATCTCTTGTCTTTTGATAGTAACCATTCTAACAGGCACAAGATAATATCTCATTGCAGTTTGGATCTGCATTTCCATCATGATTAGTAATATTGAAAATCTTTTCATGTACCTATTGGCCATTTCTAGTTTTCAGTGGAAAAATGTTTATTCAGATCCTCTGCCCATTTTGTAATCAGTGTTTTTTGTTTGTTTCTTGTTTTTTTGCTATTGAGTTGTATGAGTTCTTTATATTTTTTAATATTAACCCCTTATTTGACAGATGATTTAAAAATTATTTTTCCCAATCTTGGGTTGCCTTTTCATTTTATTGATAGTTTTCTTTGCTGAACAGAAGCTTTTAATTTTATATAGTCCCATTTATTTATTTCAGCTTTTCTTGCCTTTGCTTTTGGTGTCAAATCCAAAAACGTATTGTCAAGATCAGTGTCAAGGACCTTACCTACTATGTTTTCTAGAAATTTCATGGTTTCAGGTTTTATGTCCATGTGTTTAATCCATTTTGAGTTGATTTTTGTGTATGGTGTAAGATAAAGGTTCACTTTCCCTAACACCATTTATTGAAGAGACTAGCCTTTCCCCATTGTATATTTTTGGCTCCTTTGTCATAAATTAATTGACCATATATGCATGGGTTTATTTCTGGGCTCTCTACTCTGTTTCATTGATCTATGTGTCTGTTCTGTAACAATAACATACTACTTAGTTTAATGATTATAGATTTGTAAAATAGTTTGAAATCAGGAAGTGTAATGCCTCTAACTTGGTTCTTCTTTCTCAAGATTGCTGTGCCTATTCAGGGTCGTACATGGTTGCATACAAATTTCAGAACTGTTTATTCTATTTCTGTGAAAAATGCCATTGAAGTTTTGATAGGTATTGCATTGAATCTTTAGATTGGGACAGTATGGACATTATAAGAATATTAAGTCCATGAGCACATATTATCTTTCCATTTATTTGTTTTTTCTTTAATTTCTTTAAACCATATCTTGCAGTTTTTAGTGTACCTATCTTTCATCTCCTCGGTTAAATTTATTTCTAAGTATTTTATTCTTTTTGATGCAGTTATAAATGATAGGTTTTTCTTAATTTTTCTTTCTGACAATCAATTGATTTGTGGATTTTAAACCATCCTTGCATTCCTGGAATAAAGTCCAGTTGATCATAGTGTATGATCCTTTTAATGCACTGTTGAATTCGGTTTGCTAATATTTTGTTGAGAATTTTTGCATCTCTGTTCATCAAGGATATTGGCCTGTAATATTTTTTGTGTTGTACTTGTATGGTTTTAGCATGAGGGTAATGCTGGCCTTGGCCTTGTAAAGTGAGTTTGGAAGTATTCCCCCCCTTTTTATTTTGAAGAGTTTGAAAATGACTGGTATTCTCTTTTTAAGTTTTGGTCCTGGACTTTTCTTTGTCCTGAGGTTTTTTATTACTGAATCAATTTCCTTTATCATAATTGGTCTGTTCAGATTTTCCATTTCTTCATGATTCAGTATTGTTTGGTTGTATGTTTCTAGGAATTTTTCCATTTTTTCTAGGTTATAAAATTTCTTGGCATATAACTTCATTGTATTCTCTTATAATCCTTTGTATCTGTGTGGTATCAGATGTAACACCTACCTTTAATTTCTAATAGTATTTATTTCAGTCCTTGCTTTTTCTAGGAAAGTCTAGCTAAAGGTTTATTTTGTTTATCATTTCTAAAACCAACTCTTAGTCTTATCAGTTTTTCCAGTCTCTATTTTATTTATTTGAACTCTGATCTTTGTTATTTCCTTTCTCTTACTAACTTTGGGCTTTTTTTCCCTAGTTCTTAAAGATGTACAATTATTGTTTATTTGAGCTCTTTTTTCTTAATGTAGGTGTTCATTGCTATGAACTTCCTTCTTACTAGTAGAACTACTTTTTATGCATCCCATTAATTTTGGAATGTTGTGTTTCCATTTTCAATTGTTTCAAGATATATTTTGACTAATCTTTAGATTTTTTTCTTTGACCCATTGGTTGTTCAGTAGCATATTGCTTAATCTAATCTAATAAAAGAGTAATATGCAAATTAACACTCACTCCATTACACCCACAAGCCATGCCCACCAGCCAATCAGGAGCAGATATGCAAATTAATTCAACTAAGATGGCAGCAGCCATGGAGCTGGAGTTGCCCTGGGCAATGGAGGAAGCCAGGGCCCTTTGGGCCCTGAACTGTACTCAAGGCTACAAAGTTTCAATTATAGAAGATAAACCCCAGATACCTGCCAGGGTGGGACTTTGGGTTGCCAGGGGCAACCCAGGCTTCGAGTGGGGGACCAAGGCAACAAAGTTTCAATTATAGAAGTTAAATAAATCCCAGATACCTGCTTCCAGCCAGGCACCCCAGGAAGGACCTGAACCCTAAAGGGGCTGTAGGCAGCCTGAAACAGCCCTCTGCCCCTCACCCAGGCTGGACAGGCACCCCAGTAAGGACCCAAACCCTGAAGGGGCTGTGGGCAGCCTGAAACGGCCATCAGCACCTCACTCAAGCTGGCCAGGCATGCCAGCAGGTGGACATCCCCCGAGGGGTCCCAGACTGAAGGAGGGCACAAGCTGGGCTGAGGGATTCCCCCCCCCCCCCAGTGCACAAATTCTTGTGCACTGGGCCTCTAGGTTCCACATATTTATGAATTTTCCAGTTTTTTTCATTATAGTAAAAAAATTGTTTGATATGATTTCAATTTTCTTAAATATATTAAGACTTGTTTTGCAGCCTCAGATATGATCTATCCTGAAATGTTCATATCCTGAAATATTTTTTTGTTGTTGTTTTTGGATGGAATGTTCTTTAAATGTCTGTTAAGTGTATCTGGTATTACAGGTCATTTAAGACCAGTGTTTCCTTATTGATTTTCTGTCTGTTGTTGAAAGTGGGGTATTGCAATACCCTAATACTATTGTATTGCTGTCTGTTTTTCTATTTAGGTCTGTTAATATTTGAAGAAGAATTTATTATATAAATAGTTGTAGAAAATGAGATAATCATGAACTACTTAGTGATTATTTTTGTGATTGAAAGAATACTCTAGAATCAGACAAGCCTTATATTTAATTCCATCTGTATTTATCTTAAGCAACTTAGCCTATAAGCCTTAGAGACTCACCTGTGAAATGGAAATAGTAACTCCTTGCAGAGTTACACCTTGATAATGAGATAATCAGAAATGTTAGGTGAAGCAACTAATGCAGATATGTTTTATTCTAGAGGATGAGCTCTAAACTAGTAGACTCTATTCTCTCTTGCAGTAATTGTCTTAATAGTTAACACAAATTTTTAAGCTTACACTGATCCCAATTTCTTCATTTCCCCCCAGCAATGTGGAGTGGCCTCTTCACTCACTTAACGGAATCTTGGAATAACTTTAAGGGCCTAGATCCAAATTATACAACGTGGATGGATATCATGGAAAAGCACGGGTACCACACACAAAAATTTGGAAAACTGGACTATACTTCAGGACATCATTCCATTAGGTAAAAAATAAAACAAAAAATAGTCCTCTCTTCTTGACTTTTTAAAAATTTCTCTAATAAGGTAAAATTAAATCTCTTAACCCCTCAATTGTGTTAATTTGGTTAAAACATTAGCTTTCTTTAATCTTCCTAAAATATTAAATATGCTAAATGCTGATAATTTTTTCTTAAATATTAAAGGCCATTAAGATATCCATTAATTTGTTTAGCCTGTGATTTATTTTTACAGAAATTTAGTTAAATAATGGCTACTTTATTATTTACAGTTTTCTTGCTACTTGTTTTCTGAGTTCATTCTAATGTGACTCTATTGTAACTTCCTTTTTATTTTTTCATTTTACTGAGTCCTCAAAATCAGGTAGTCAACCATGGTTGATAATAGTAGCTCTAGAAACAGATTAACTACTTTTGAATTCTAGTTTCTCTGTCTACTACTAACCTGTAGTAGTATGATCTTGGAAACATTATCGAAGCTCAGGAACTTTAATTTCTTTGTTGTAAGGATAAAATGAAATAACATATGCATAAAAGAGCGAACACAGTAGGTCTGAAACTTGTAACCTTAGAAAGACCTGCTTTCAAAGTTGGCCTTTGGCTGACATCTGGAAATTTGAATTTCAGGAGTGTTTCCTTTATTCCCTAACTGATCAAATGACTTACTGTGTACCTAGAGTGTTTGTACAATGTGGTTTGTTCTGAACACCTGATTTCACTCTGGAGTCTGCAGTTTTGGTATGTTCTCGGCAGAGTGTGTCTACATAATTAGCCTACAATGACAACTTGGGACTTAAGTCTCTAATGAGCTTTCCGATAGACAACACTTTACACATATTGTCATAGACAGATGCTGGATGAATTAAGTGTGTCCTTTGTGACTCCACTTGACAACTTAAACCTCATTTCCTGTAGATTTACCCTAAGCGTATTTTCCCTTTGCTGCTATTGGGTTGTGTCCTTTTGCTGTAATAAATCATAAGTGAATAAAACTCTTTGCTGGCCCCATGAGTCCTCCTAGTGAACTTAGGTGGGATCTTGGGGTCTCCCAACACTTGTGACTCCTGGCACAAATATATATTAAGACCTTAGAGCAGTACCTAACAGGTGCTAATTGAGGGCTATGGTAAATATAGTAGTGATGAGGATGATGCTAATGATTATAATAAGAGCCAGAGAAATATATCCAATAAAAATGATGGTGCATGCTGTGAGATAAATAGTGTTCCCCCAAAATTCACACCCACCTGTAGTTTCAGAATGTGACCTTATGTGGAACTAGATCCAGTGTGTAGATTCAATTGGAGGTAAAATCATCCTGGATTTAGAGTGAATCCTAGACACATGCACACAGAGAAGACAGTGTGGAGACAAGAGACATATTTGGAAGCGATTGCATCTAAAATCAAAGAATGCTAAAAGATCACAAGCCAAAGAATGCTAAAGACTGCCGAGAGTTACCAGAGGAAGAAGCAAGGGAATATTCTTCCCTAGAGCCTATGAGCTACGGTTCTCAACAGGCACACTGGTATGCCGCAAGAATTTTTAAAACATGCAGTACTTGACTAATTACTCGTGGGCACTGGCCTGTTCTCCCTTAGATTATCAAATCTTAAGAAATGACAACGGGAGAACCAAGATGGCTGCATGAGGTATATACCTAAATCCGCAGCCTCCACAACTATATTTTTAAATACAACTATACAGATAAACAGCCATCCTCCAGAACCAAGGGAGGGGAGGCTTTGCAACCAGAAGGCAAGAGAAGGAGTGCTTTGAGACTGAGTGGAAGCTTCCTGCGCCAAAACTGAAAGGTACTGAGGGACGCGCGGAATGGAGGCGGCGGCGCGGCGGCATGGGTGAAGGGGAGCGGCAGCTGCGCTCGGTCGAATTCGCGGCTAGAGAGGAGATTGTGGACTCCCAGGGTTGCAAAGAGTGCGGCGCGGGCTGCAGGGCAAGCGGGGCTGAAGACTAGCGATTTTCGGCCAGTGCCGTTCGCACGAGTCACTGGCGCGGAGATTTGGGGACTGAAAGGCGCTCGCAGACTCAGCCGCGGAAAAGCAGCCATTGTGGGTGGCTCCGCCCTGTGACTCTGAGACCCCGCCCCACCCCACCTACAACCCTGCCCAAGCTGTGTGCCTGCCAGCCTGCAGCCGGGGCAGAACTCCAAAAGATCCAAACCCCAAACAACAAGGAGAAAAGCCCGCAGATCATTTTCTCCCAGTGATACCTCCCAGTGATAACTACAAGACTGTGCACCCAGCCTTCAAAGGCATACAACAAGAGTGTCCACCCCAGGTGATTGGGGAGGCTGAACCACTGG
>PVJC01000296.1:0-137056 GCA_004026665.1 Murina feae
AGATGAGAGTCACTGAGAAAGGCTCCAAAAACATGCAGTTATGTCCAACTCCAAAAAATTATTACAGGGGAAATTCATGAAATAAATCTTGGTGAATGAATGAATGATTGAAGAAATAAAAGCAATCTGATAAATTGTGAATGACTCCCACTCATCTTCCAGCCCTATGCCCTCCTTTACCCTTCCCGTTTGCTGCTTCAATTACCATACGGATTTATTGCTCCTGCCAAATGCATTCAGCTGAGATGGAAATGTTAATTTATTGGAGCAGACATGTGTTGACACAGTTCTGATAAAATGCTCCTGCATGCCATTCCAAAGCCCACTTACTGTGCCACTGCAAAACTGCTATGCTTGAGGACTCAGAGCTGCTTCTGGCTGGATGTGGCCCCCATCCTGCCATCTTTCCCCCTTCATAAGCTTCATATGAGATGAGCCACATGAGTCCGCAGAACCTCCTTGATAACACAGTGTTTTTCCCACCTGAAAGTCCCTCTTGCCATTTAGGCCATCAGAGCCCCACCTGTCCTTCAAGACCCAGATCGCTTACTGGTCCCAACGTGCAGCCTTGCCTGCCCCTGAGCCACAGACGAGCTCTCATTTTTCACTCCTTGGCACCTCCCACACTCTGCATGTTCTATCAGTGTTTGAATACTGTTGATCCTTGAATAACACAGTTTGAACTGCATGGGTCCACTTACACATGGATTTTTTTCAATCAACACTGTGAATGTATTTTCTCTTTGTTATGATTTTCTTAATAACATCTTTTCTCTAGTTTACTTATAAAAATACAGTATATAATACATATTGCATACAAGATAGGTGTTAATCGACTATGTTCTCAGTGAGGTTTCCAGTCAACAGTAGCCTATTAGTAGTTAAATTTGGGGGGAATCATAAGTAATATGTGGATTTTCAACTGTGTTGTTCAAGGGCCAACCATAGATGATGTGCTCTCCTGCTGGACCATAAACTCTTTAAAGGCTGAGCCTGTCTGACAAATGATTAGGTCGCCCCGTACCTGTGAGACCTGTGCTCAGTGCAATGCCTCACATCACGGAGATCAGCATGGCGAGGCGCGAGGAGAATGGGGAAGACACCAGCTCCTGGATTTTGCTTAGACTGAATTTTGATTGCCTGTGCTAAGTGAAGATCTGGGACTTCACTCTAAGGAGGTTTAAGTGGTAACCAAGTTCAGCTCAAGGCCTTACGCCTGGATCAAGCTTCCCACCTGCTCTCAGAGGAAAGCCACTGTCATTTGTGATATTAATAGCTGTTCTGAGATAACACGAAACAAAAGAAATCAGCGGTCCCATGAGTGTCAGGCATGGTGCCCTCTTTCTTCACAGTGTTAGGGAAAGGGGGCCTTCCAGTTCCCCAGGGAACCCCTTGGCACACACCTCCTCATGCTGAAACAGCCTCACCCTCTCTAGACCCTTCTCCAGGCTTAGACATCTGGAGGCAGGCAATGTTCTTCACCTGGGGGGCTAGTGGCCAGCATATTTCCCTGAACATGGCAACAACAGATGTTTGTTGGAATCATGGACACATGAGTCCCCTGCACATCTGACTGGACCAGCAGTCTGTCTGAGACTGGCCAGGCACGTGAGTTCATTTCCACAGGCCACAGAGTGGAGAGTCAGGAGTCACAGGCAGCAGTGGGGTAAAGTGATGTGGAGGTGGGTGCTTGCCCTAGAGCAGATGCTGCTAGTTCCCTGGCCTCTCACTGAGGGTGACCAGCCCAGGCCAGAGGGGTGACTTCTAGCCAGAAGGTAGTCAGATATCTGAGGGGACCCTAGCTTCCATGGGCAGAGGCGCTGGAATCACTGACTTTCTTTCTCCACAGAAGGTGCACAATAGCCAGCTCTCAACCAAGAGGAGCCAAAACAGTGCTCCTTCCTCTGCAGTTAGGGTACCTGTAGACAGGTGGACAAGGACATGTGGATTCATGCCCATCAGGCTCTTTCTCCAGCACACATAGGGCACAGTACCTGTGTGTGCTGTGTGTCTCTTACACAGATGCCCACACCCCTCCTGCTGGGGTAGACACCCCTGGGTGTTGTGAGTGTGACTGGGGGAACCGTAACCCAGGACGTTCATCCTGGATGGAAACAGACTCCAATGGTTTTCCTTCTTGCTCTTGTGTGTTTTCTCTTCCTAGCTGTTCTGCCTTTTAATCCTCCATTTTATTTTTCAGTTTTCCTCTCTAGCAATTTTTACCTGTCTTTCACCTCTCCTCTCTTTCTCCCTCAGTGAGCACACTCACCTCCTGCCTGTTGATGCTCTGGGAGCCACATTAACACTCTGTCCAAGTTTCCAAATTCGACTCTGGCTTCTCCACCCTCCTTTGGCCCAGACAGTCCCCCTGCTGTCCTGCAGCTGCTGTCCTGAGCTGGGATCATGAAAATGAAATACTGTTTTTCTTCCAAGTAGATATGCTTTGCACTATTTTCTCCAAGCCCACAGACAATGAAAATTTAAGACAACAAAGGCAGCAGGAACAACAAAATCACCATAAGATTGACAATGGGTAACAGACTCTGGAACCCAAGACCCTTCAATGTGATCAATCCCTCAGGCATCAGAGGGTGGCCCCCAGTGTGTGGGGCCCAGACTGGGCACTAGGGTCCCCACCGTGGTCAAGGCTAGCATGTCTGCTCTCACTGAGGAATGGCAGCTTAATTAATGGTCCTCCATCCCTGCTGTTTCTCCCTTCAACCCCAATCTCCCCTAATGCTCATCTCTGCTTTTCCCTTTGCCTGTATTCCTCTCCTCCGGTGTCATCAACTGCTATTTCCTGACCCCTCACTCTGCTCCTAGCCCAGTACCTGCTGCCCTTCCCTGCAGCTTAGAGTTTTCACTGTCCAAGGTCGGCTCCTCCTCTTTCTCCTTTCTCGACCCCTTCCTTCCCTCTGTCCTCCCAGGGGAGCCCCAGCTCAGGCTTATCTGGGCTCAGGGCTTCAGGGAGGCAGACACTGCCAAGTGCACAAAGCCTGTTCCCTCCTGTCCCTCTGGTCCTCACACACGTGCCTCCTGCTCAGAACGCCATCCCTGTTTCCTCTGTGGATTGTGTTTACAGCTCATCACTATGAAAAATTCTTCTTCCCCCTCATTCGGTGTCTGTCTCTCTTCCCAGAATGCAGATGTGCGAGAGCAGGGCTTTCCTTCTTGGTCACCACCTTTTCTCTCTTTTCTTGTTCAGCGCTCCATTCCCGGGGCCTGGGGCAGTGTCAGGCACATTAGAGAAACTCCTTGGAAAGGAAGGAAGAAGGAAAGGAAGGAAAGAAGGAGAGAGAGGAAGAGAGGAAGGACATAGGAAGGAAGAAAAGAAAAAAGGAAGGAAGAGGGGGAGAAAGGAAAGGCAGGAGGGAGAAAAGGATAATTTGTAAAACTTATAATATTAACCCACTGAATCTTCATAACAGCATATGGGGTGGCTACTATTATCGCACCTTAGAGAGAGGAAACTGAGGCACAACATTTAGGGAACTGGGTCAAGGCTAAACTGCTTGCTAGTAAGTGGCAACACCTGGATTCAAAACCAGGCAGTCACACAGCAGGTCTCACACCAGAGACTGGGCTCTTAGCCACCATGATCCAAATCTAAAATAAGATGTAGAAAGCGGGCAGCACTCGGGACCCCTCCTGCATTTTAGGGCACAGGAGCAGGAGGGAAGGTCATTCTTACTTGGCACCTACTCTGGGAGTCAGGGCTACATGCAGAATTTCCTTCATCTTCATCTTAACACAATCTCCTAAAAAGGGTATTATTAGTAGCATCACCTTTCACAGATGAGGACCCTAAAGATCAGAGAGCCTGAGGGACTGGCTGCAGTCACACAGCCAATAGAAGGGGGCCAGACTCACAGATCTCTTGGTTCCGAATCCAGTGTTCTCTGTGTCCCTCCTGCTATTCGGCTGCCCATGAGAGATACTCCATCAACATTAGTGAATGCATCTCCCTGTTTTGAAAGCTCTCGTTCCATGCACACCTGGCATAAGCGTGTTGATAGTTGCCTAAATATGGGGCATGGTCATTTCTATAACATGTTAAGCGCGGGCATCAGGCAAGGATGTGTCATGGTCCGATGATGAAATCGTGTTCAGCTCATGCCATTCAGATGTGGAAGACTTGTCTGGGTCCAGGCAGATGCGAAGGGAGAGGTGACATGCTGTTAATGAGATACTTATCCTAATGATCATCCATCCCAGGTAGCAGCATGTTCTAATTCAGTTAAAACTCAGATCTCCTTGAAAAGGCCCTTAGGTGAGTGCTGTGAATGCTGGGGTGTCAGGAAACTGCCTGGGAGTTGTTTGGGCAGGAGAGTTTTCTCTGGGCTAGTTCCCCCTGTAAGCTGCCACCTCTCTGGCCTGTGACAAAGCGCACAGGAACTGCAAAGAGGTCCTCAGGGTGGATCCTCTGGCCACTATTCCACAAGTGCAGCTCTAGGCCCCGCCCCCCAGTGCACAGGGAGCCTCCATGGACAGCAGTTGTGTGGTTAAGAAGGAAAATAGGATTCTCAAGGCTACACACTGCATTTCCTCTTAAGAGACTCTGACCGCAGTCCAACTTCAGTCAAGCTGGAGAGAGGGCAGCTGGTGCTGGCTGAACTGGGCAGCAGAGATGTGCCTTCACAGGTGCTGGTCTGAAACTGCCCTGCCAGGGTCTCTCCCTCCTCTGCCACCTCCTGTCTTGCTCCAGCCTGGCCTACGTACCACTTGCTCAGACTTGCCCTGGCACTGCCAAGCTTTTCCTGATGAGGCCATTTGGCCATAGCTCTGCCCCTCTGTGTGCCAGGAGAATTCAGCTGGACATGGTAACCAGTGTCAGGCAAAACCGTGTGTGAGCGACCATTTGGGGGAGGGGGTGGCAGTAGAGGGGAATAGTGGATTAAAGAGCCAAAAGGGACATGGAACCACGCCCTCTAATTGCCCCTCCCTCATTGCTCCTTCTGCCTCCACCCTGGAAAGTGGCCTTTCTCTCAGCTGCCACTGTTAATTCATGTGAGAGATTGGACCAGGGAGATGCCACCCTGGGAGGGATGGGAGGGTTGTTTGGGACCACCTTCATTAGACAGAGCTGGTATCCTGCTAAAGGAGAAGCCTCCACTGAGCTGTGTCCGCCGACTTCTCTCCCTCACTGTGCATCATTGCTCCTCTCAGGCATGAAACAGGGGTGGGGGGCCCTAAGGGGGAGGGGAGTGTTTCTGTTGGGACCTAAGTCACCCAAGTCCCTTTAAGGCACCCTATAAGTGAGAACAAATGTGATTTTTTATCTACCCACTGTCTCTCTAAACAGGGTTTCTAGAACATCATGTGAATTTGAACATCATCTCAAACACTGAAGCATGCATTTGAGATGGGCAGACACAATCTGTTTGACATTGAACCTCTGCTTAGTGTGTGAACACAGCCATGACTTGGGCAGGAACCCAGGCTGGTCTAAAATCTGGCTCTCCCAAGCCACTAACACTTCTTGAGCCAGCTTTCCTTATGTGGACGGCATGCACCCAGGTCTTACTGTTGTTGAGCTCTGTGTGTGAAGCTCAGGTGCGGTTCTGGAGCCAGGATGTCCTAGAGGGAGCCCTAACCCTCTGTGCCTTCCTCTTACCTAAGTTAGGAAACACACTTCCAGCCAAATCCTATGAGTTACATTTAAATGGAACAATAGCCAGAGATATACTGTGTCTGGTGACTAACACAGTTGAAATCCCAAGAAGACTATTTTATTTGCCTTCAAATAAAATTCTCAAGTTGTTTTTCTCATACTGTCAACCCAAAGAGTCAGAAATTTAAAGCTTAGCAAAACACTCTAACTGGAAACTTATAAATATTTATAAAATGTGTTGTAATATTTTCTGTTAACTGGCTTAGCAATCATTTATCTGCTCAATTAACCCAATAAATTGATAACTTTTGAAAACTTTACTTCACAAACGAGGAAACATGAGGATAAAATAAGACTTACTTGGTTGATGTCCTAAAGCAAACTATACGCCACATCTGATTAGAATCTTCCACACCTGAAGTTTCGTATTATTAATTAAATCTCTTAGTCACACTTCTTTTCTTGAGGAACAAGTGGGTTTCACCACAGGAAACAGAGTTATCTGAGAGGAACTTTCAGGGGCTGAGAAGGTCACATAGCCCAACTAGATAGTCCAAGAGTTTAATCCCATGTTGTTACAAATAAGATCTTCTCTCTGTTGAACTTCAGAACTTCTTTTTCTCCCTCCTAGATGGTCTTTAACAGCCATTAGTATCATTGTAATTTTCTACCCCTTATGGCCATGCTAAGACACAGTGAACTTGGCAATGAATGAAATATATTTCTCTGTTTTTCTATTTGGAAAAATCTATCAATAATGAGATAATACATGTTTTATTACCATCTAGATATGAAATGCCCATATATTTCCCAAAACAGAAATCAAATGTAGCCCATTTAATTAGCAACAAGTAAACTAAATGAGTCTTCCTTTATAAGATACCTGAACACATTCATAATTGGCCAGTTAAAGTACCATAGAAACAATTATTCAGTATACAGAGAGGAAAGAGAGAGAAAGGGGAGGAGTGGCAGTGTTCACAGAGCCAATGGAATCACGGGGCGGGGTTAGGGGGAGTGGCAGATAAGCCCATGATGGCAGCAGTGCTTTCCAAAACAAGTCAATGAACCAAAGGCAGGCTTTCATCCTTTCTTACCAAAGGAATCTTTTCTTTCCCCTCGCCACCTCCCCACCATCTTGAGGAAGTCACTTCCAACAATCCTTCCCTCAAGTCAGTTCCATAGTATTTTACTCTGCGAGGAGTGAGGGGTATCCTGGTGCTTTGAGAGACTCCCTGCAGTATAATTAGGGTGCCCATAGTTTCTAGTTCACACCCGTGTCCCCACGTAATTACTCATGGTGCCACTTTTACTCTCAGAAGTGTCCCTGTTTGAATGATCAATTATACGCTTGCCCTGTGTATCACATGGAGAGAATGAGGGTGTGTGTCACCTTGTGAGCAGGCACTGGTAGCTGACAATGGCTGCCCAGAGTGCTGTGCTGGGAAGGGGTCTGAGATCCAGTGGCTCAGCAAAGAAGGCCCTGGGGATCGCTAGGCAGCGTGCTGCAGGCTTGATTGTTACCATCCTCATCTTATAAGTGAACAAATTAAAGCTAAGAAAGGAAAGGCAACACATTCTGGGCTCCGACTGCCCGAGATCAAACACTTGCCATAGAATTACAAGCTTCTTGGTTTGGGTGAGTTGACATCATCTTTGCATGTGTCAATCTCCTCATCTGTAGGATAATGATGTTGTGAAGAGTAAAGGAATGCTTGGGCTCCGATGGGAGTTAGAACACACAATCACATTAGTTGATGGAAGCAGTAGGTTGTTGGGGTGGCAGTAACAGCAGTAGAGATGATGGTGTTGGTGACCAGCGAGTTAATGGCATAACCAGGACTCTTCTCAGGCCCATATAGGGCCTCTTAATTCATTGTCCGCTGTCTGCCTTAGGATTGACAGTCACAAGTTAGAAGTGGAAAATATAAGGATAAGAAAAATGAAGACAGTGGAGATACTTTACTCAGCTAGCACCGAGAGCATGTCAGCTGGGGAGCTCCAGTTCCTCTTTCTTCAATTCAGATCATTCCAGTAAAGAAAGTGGTGCAGGGTGACGGTTGCTGGTTCGGCCATTGCACTGTGGGCTCACAGTGGTCCCATGATTGGACTAAGCTCACTCTCACCCTCAGGCAGGGCTACGTGAGAGGTAGTGTTTCTTTAGTAACCTGTGTTCATTATGTGGTGCCACACTGGTCAGGAAATTTTCCCTCAGCCCCTAACTACCAGTGTCTGGTGATTTGTTGATGGCACAAGCCAATGGTCACGGCTGTGTTTTTCTATTTTCAGTAGGTCTGCGCAAATTTTACATAATTTGCGAGACATGCTTCAATTAGCTGAACTCCTGTGTGACTCAGCGAGTGCTGAATGTGCACAGCTGCCCATCTCTCAGGTGCAGAAGGAAAACCTGAGAGTAGTGAAAAAGGAAATGGAAGGAATAGGTGGGAGAAAGAAAAGTCAAGCTAGAGAGGCAGAGAGGGGAGGAAAAGTGAAGAAGAGTGGACAGTAAGACAGGGAGAAGGAGAACGGAAGGAGACCCTGCCTGCATGGGGACAGGAGACAGGAGGACAGGCTACTTTATGAGCATGAGACAGATTCCAGTCTTCTTCTCAGATATTTGGTGTCTTGGCTAAAAAGATGTCAACTGACTGGTGTCCTAGGGACAGGAGGACAGGGAGGAATGTGCCGCTTTGCAGGAAGCTCAGGCCTGCATCTGCGCTCACAGCAGGTGGGGGCAGGTTTCTGTGCCTTGCTGAGAATGGTGACAAAGACCCCCGTCCACCTGGGAGCCAGAGCCACGTCCCTGGAAATTTGTGTGTTCTCATGATGGCGAAGGCTCCACTTTCCATGGCCGCCTCTCCATAAAGGGAGAAAGGGACCCTGTGTGGAAGGGGTCTCCCTGATATCTCTGTAAGGGTGGAAAGAGGGCTCTGAGTGTTCCAAGAGAGTATGAGCCAGTGGGTGCAGCTGGGATCTACGAGGAGGAGGATGGAGGGGAAAGAGCACTGAATGAGGAGTCCTGGTCCCAGGTCTGCTGCCTCTAACTAGTGGTGAGGCTCCAGACAAGTCATTCCCTCTGTCTCGCCCTCATTTTCCTGAGCTGTAAGATGAGAGACTTGATGCTCACTGAGATCGCTTCCAGCAGCAATGCTTGATCCTCAGGGAGCTCTAAGGGACAAGCAGACGCTGTCAGCCAACAAGGAAGCAGGTGGTGGACACACTTGGGCACTCTGTTTGGGGGGACGAGGGTCCAAGTGGGGCTCATTAGCAGCCCTGGGGCTAAAGCAGGCTGCTGGCCCTCCACCTCCCCAAGAGGGGCTTGCTCCAGATTGAATGTGGCATAGAAACATGAAGCACCACCCCATAAAACTGGGTAAATAAATGACAGTACACCTATCCATGCTGCTAGAATGTGATAGGGTTATTGAAAGTGATGGTGGAAATAAAATTGGATAACGTATTAGATGTGTAAAATCTATTGTTAAGCAAAAATAAAAAAAGACTGTAAAGTAATATGAACAGTAGGATGACAATTTGGAAAGACAGCAATATACACAAAGAAAGGAAATAGGACAATGCTCATTTTCCTTTTCCTTTTTTGCCTTAGAATTTTCTTAAATTTCTGAAGTGACTTGCTATTAGAAAATAAAGTGATCAACATTACCAGGAAGGCAGGGGTTCAACGAGGATGTGAAGGGGGCACCGACTCAGGGCAGGCAGCATCTGAAGGGGGCTGGTGCACAGCAAAGCACAAGTTGATGACTGTATCCTGGGCTCTCAGAAGCCCTAGCCACAGGGTTGAACCAGGGGAGCGAGAAACCTTGGCCTTTACCTTCCCAATGTAACCTATAGCAGCCAGTCTTTAGAGATCCTGGGAATTCATCTACCTTCTTTCCAGCCTGGGTTAAAGCTGTCCTCATTTGCAATGCTAAGCTTTTTATCCCCCCCCCCCCCCTCCCGCAAGCTTTGTAGTTCCCTTTAAAGACTTTACTTAGTGAAGGCTGAAAGGCACCGGAAGCCTAGATTATCTAATGCCAGTGCCTGGGACAAATGAAAGGTCACAGAAATGAGAAGGGAAAGTTTCCGGAGAGCGCTAGGCAGTCCCAGGAGACTTGGAAAGTCAAGTAATAATTTGTCAAGGGAGTTTTGCTCACTTTGGTTTGGGGGCATCTCTCTGACTTTCTGTGCTATTGCTGTAGAGGGTACGGGGTGGGGGTTAGGGGGTGGGCATATTCCATGTTCTAGAAAGCATCTGTGGGGGGACTGAAACATGAGCTCAGACCTCATGGAAAAGCAAGAGGATCGGGGACTCAGCTCAGAGCTGCATGGAAGGTGTGTTGCTAAAAACTGACTCGGCATGGTTATTTTCAGATACTCCTTGAATTTCCAAGTCTCATCAATCAATCAATGAGTAATAAATATACTTCTGCACAAGACATTGGGTTAAAAGTCGAGTCTAAATATAAGACAAGCCTTTGCCCATGATGGACTGTCAATCTAATTAAGAAAATAAGATATAAAACACATGTAAAGTTAGCACAAAGTATGTAAGACATGACCCAAGGTAATGTGTATTAAGGGCTAAGCGTGTGGACAGACAGTGAGCACTTCGGTTCTGAGAAGTATTTGAAGAAGAGGCTGTTTACCTGAATCTTGGAGAATGGGTAAAATCAGGAGAAAGGAAACAGATATTTCAAGCCTGAGCCTAGAGGGAAACAATTTAGGCAAATTCTTAGGGTTAGGGAATCCCAAGTTTTTTTAAGGCAGTAGAGGGTATAGAAGACCTATGCAAATGCAAAACAATAACCTCAATATTTAGTGGCTTTAAACCACAACCATTCCCGTAGCTCACATTTCTGCAGGTTAGTAATGTGGATTGAGCCCAATTGGGTGGTTCTGCTGAACCTGGCAGGGCTCAGCTGGTCTGAGTTAGACCTGCTCAAGTGTCTGCAGTCAGATGCTGGGTTACCAGAACTGGGTCCTTCCTAAGGGCTATGGCTGGGTCAGCTAGTATGACTGGGTCCTTTCTGCACAGGATCTCTCATTCTGACGCAGGCTATTTTGGGCTTGTTCATGTGTTGGGAGAAAGGCCCCCAGAGTGAGAGTAGAAGCCACGAGGCCTCCAGAGGCCTAGGCTCAGAGGTGGCACACTGCCACTGCCCCAGTATTCTGTTGGTCAAAGCAAGTGACAAGTTAGCACCGATTCAAGAGATGGGAAAATAGACTCTGACTCTTGACAGGAAGAGCTTTAAAATGTTGTGGCCATTTTTTGCCATCTTCCACAGATTGGTTGGCTAGAGCCAAGTCCTCTGGCCTTGGGGGCCAGAGCAAAGAACACCTTAGTAGGAAGGACACAGAACGTACGCAGTGAGCTGGAGAACGGGAAGGACCTAAGCTTCTGATGCAAGTCTGCCGCCCGGGCCGACCTGCAATGAAGGTTTGCTGGCTGCATCCGATGAGAAAAAGAAGCTGAGTGCAGTGTGTGTAGCGATGACAGTGGGGGTGGCCAACCACCCTTTATTCTGCTGTTGTTTCTCCCTCCTTGTATGAAATTATAATAAATGGTCATTGTTATTTTTAATATTTCTCCTTGGCAGGATAAAAAGTTGGCAACTCTACTTCCGTCCCTAACATTTTTTCTTGCTATTTTACTGATCCATGAAATGTTGACAGAGCCTGGGAATCACTTGATGAGTGATTAAGGTGAAGAATTCTCAGAAGGGAGAGACCCACACAATGAGGAAGGTGTCCCTGTGCAGAGGTGGGGAGGGGGTCATGACTGGTCCTAGAACGGCTAGCATTCTGCGAGGCAGGTTTTCATAAGCAAAGTAATGTCTGCTTTGGAATGTTCCAACATATTAGTGACTCCTTATCAGGTCAAACACCCCATCACTTCAGGGATTCCAAGCTGAGAAACACTTTCAAAGGAAAGGCTATATCTTGTATTATTTGCTTAGAAATTAAAAATTTGTTTTAATCCTACCTGACGAGTGCTTTCGTAAGATTTACTTCCGCATTGTTGGTTCAGCACTGCCCACAGAAAAGCTCAGGTTCCTTCACTGACATTTGCAAGCTTCCCTATCTAGCTCCAGCCCCTCCCTTCCCAGGAAGCCCTCCTAGAGCCTGCAGTCAAATGCACTGTGCTGGGACCACTGCACTGTGCTGGCACCACTGCACTGTGCTGACACCACTGCACTGTGCTGGGACCACTGCAATGTGCTGGGACCACTGCACTCTGCTGGCACCACTGCACTCTGCTGGCACCACTGCACTGTGCTGGAACCACTGCAATGTGCTGGGACCACTGCACTGTGCTGGAACCACTGCAATGTGCTGGGACCACTGCACTATGCTGGAATGAGCATGTCTCAACCTGGGATCCTCCCCTGCAGGTTGATGGCACAGAGCAGGCCTGACAGCCCTGCCCTCACTTTGCCTCCCTTTGCTTCTGAACCTTCCACCCTGGGAACCCCCCCACCCCCTGACTCATGGCACCCAGTGTCCTAGCACTGTGCCCAGCCTCAGATGTCTCCGTAAAAATCACATGCCACCTTCTGTGGTCAATGATCTGCCTCTCCCTGCCCTCTGCACCTCCTGTCAGGTGTGACGGGTCCAGGCTGTACCCTGCAGAGCACCTTTGCTCCTGGGAAGCGGGAATAGGTTTGAGAATCTTGTGGCTGAAAGGAACCATGGAGACCATTTGACTGGTGGTCCCCAACTTGGGCTCTTCAGATTCAGGGGTGAGACAGGGCGGTTAGGAACCCAGATTCCCAGGCTAATTCATCCCATCGGGGATGGGGGCCAGGAGGCTATATTTTTAACAAGTGTCTAGGACATTTCTAGGTAACCATCAGAGAACTGAAATTCAGGATCCACTGATAAAGTCCAGCCTCTTCGTTTGGAGGATGTAGTGGGTGAGAAAAGTCAGGTTCACAGAAGCTGTGCAGCCTCCCACGGTCACCCGCTTGATAATGGAACTAAAATTAGAGCCCAAGATTCCTGACTCCCAGGATGGTGCTCTCACTGCCACAGCATGCTCAGTGACCTTGCTCTAGTTTCCAGGGGGAGAAAAAGGCAACAAGAGGCTGTATGCAATCCAGGGATCCACATGTGTGGTGTAGGCTGAGTGGTCCATACAGCCAGTGTGATGCCAGGCAGACCATGGTCCCATCCTGTGCTGTGAGAATAATGATGGCTATGAGATAACCTCTGAACAGGACCTGGCATGTGACAAGAACTGTGAGCTGTTCAGGTCCAGTTACTTCACTTGCCTGCCACAAAAGGGCAGGAGGAGCCAGCAGGCCTTGTGTCCACCTTCATTGTGCTGCTGTGCAGTGAGCACTTTCCAACAGGGCTTAGTGAGTGTCAGGTGAAGGAAGGCAGGGCCCTGAGCCCCGTGGCCTCTGGTGTTTGGATCCTGAGTTTCCCACCCCCCTTCCCACCTACACGAAATCCATCTTCACATGGAGAGACAGCTCACCTCACTCATCCCTGCCGGGGTCCCCAAAGGGTAAGACTGTGAATCACTCTTACCACACTCCCCTTTTAGGGCATGTCCCCATTTTTTATTGCGCTCTGTTTTATATCATTATAATTGAACTGATCAGCAGGGAGAACAAGCTCATTTTTACAAGGGAAAGAAGACAGCCACAAAAAGCCAAAATTATGACTGTTTGCAGCTTGCAGGAAACATGTATTAAATTAGATCTGCCTTCAGCATAAGCGTCAGCCAGTTCCCAAGAAGAGCTTGAGTGTGAGGAGCGAGCCTGATTTGGAGGACAGGCGAGTTAGACCTTTTTTAAGTGACTTGTGCTCAGCAGAGCAACTAGGAGCAGTCTTCAGGGATACACTCCCTGACTGCCCAGAGCAGGAAGTGGACCATGGGTTCCTGCGGAGCAGAGACTTTATCTTCGAATCTTTGCATGGCTGGTGCCCTGGTATTCACCACAGTGCCAGCTACCATCAATGTCTAAGGGTGAAAATAGCTGAATCACCCTTTCACATGGCCAACCTGGAGACCTGCTCTAGCATCTCTGGGGAAGGGACTCCAACACTGGGGTTTGCTTTCTCCTGCTCTAGGAGTCTATGACTCTCTACCCCACAACACCACACTGAGAAATAGCAGTTCTGCATCTGTGTCCTTTATCTCCAGACCATGGGAGGAGCTCCTCCATACATCCCACCCATCTCCTAGGACGGTAACATTACTGCCGCATGCAGTCATGCCCTCTAATTGGGATTGGGGCTGATCTCTCTAGATCTAGTCTGAGATAGTAATCTGAAATAAGCATCTCACACTCAGGCTGAAAGCTAACCAGGAGACAGGAGCCCTTGTCTGAGAGCGATTGAGAGCTTCTGCTTTTCCCAGCCGATGAGACTAAGCTTGGTGTTAATGTGCCCAAATGGTTGATAAGGTGTGGAAGCACTGAGCAGGAGTGGGGTAGAGGCGGGAGGAGGAATGATGTGTAGGGATAGCAAACAGAGTCTATCAATAAGGATGCCTTCAGATGCAAGTGTGAGAAAACTACCTCGAAATGGTTGCTACAGTAAGGAAGTTTTATGTCATAAAATAAGCCCCAAATTAGGATGGCACCAAAGTTGGTTGAGTTAAGTCAACAACTTTATCCAGGATGCCAGTTCTTTTCACCCTTTCTTGTTGCCACCCTCAGCATGTAGATCTCATGATGGTTGCCATGGATTCAGGCTTTGTTTATATAGACATGAGTATGTCCAGCTAAAGAAAAGATTACAGTGCCAAACTTGGATCACATGCTTCTTCTGAAGCCAGAGATTGGTGATAATGGCAGTATTGTTGATGGTGGTGGTTGGTGATGAAGATGGTGATGACGATGATAATGGTGATTGTGGTGGTGCTGATGACAGTAGTGGTGACAGTGGAGATGGTGGTGGAGGTGTTCATTGGTGATAGTGGTGATGGTGATAGTGGCGATGGTGGTTTTATGAGGAGGAAAAGAAAGTGGGAGAGCACTATGCTAAGTGAAATAAGCCAGTCAATGAAAGAAAAATACCACATGATCTCACTCATTTATGGATAATAAAGGCCATTATAAACTGATGAACAAAAATAGATACAGAGGCAGAGCAGCATCAAACAGACTGTCAAACTACAATGGGAAGGCCAGGGAGGGTTGAGGGGGGGCCGTAAGACATCAACCAAAGGACTTGTATGCATCCATATAAGCATAACCAATGGACACAAGACACTGTGGGGTAGGGGAGATCAGGGGAAGGTCAAAGGTGAAAAAAACAAAGGCGACACATGTAATACTCTTTGAAATACTTTAAGCAATAAAACAAAATTTTTAAAAAAAGTGGAAGTAAGAGGAGAAGAAATGTATCTGCCCTTCCTGCTTTACAAGTGATCATGAGACTCAACATTTGAATGTATGGACGTGCCTATGAATGTAGAGTACTTCCCAATGAGTTGCACTGTGGGAGTTACTGCATGGTTAGCAAACCTTCTCAATCCATGGGTCCTCTGCCACTGGGAGCATTGACTGTCGTCCTTCACCCTTGTCCAGTGTAGCTGAAATAAATCACTTCAGAAATAAATCACAAAGGATTGGCAGCTTCCCAGAGATACAAGGGAAATGCTCACAGCTTTGGGACTGGGGGTTATTAAAGCCAGAATAGAACCGATTACTGTAGATCTAAAGAAGAGGGGGGATGTGGGGCAAGGACATTCAGAATACAGGGAACCTGGCAGATAGAAGGCGAGAAGTTTTGGTTTTGTCTTTGATAACAGATGTGAGGCCTCAAGTCTCTAGTTTTTGTTAACGTCAAGAAGATCAAAAGAGGCACAACAGTGAGTTGAGCCATCTGCTGAGAGGTCAGGAGAGCCGACGTGGCTGGGGCAGCAGAGGAGACAGAGAGGCAGCAGGGCTAGTGCCACTGACGGCTTCCACTGCCCAGCAGGGGCGCCACGGAGTAGACAGAGCCAGGACCTCTGGGGAGGACACACAAAGCCACCTGGAGCAGGGATGTTCACTCCTCAGACATAGGCAGAACACCTACTGTGTGCAGGTGCTAGGGCTGCAGTAATGTCAGCTGCTGCCATTTGAGTGATGACTGTGTGATTCCTAATTCTCAAAATTACTCATCAATCTGTATAACTATCCCCTGTCTTCTGGTGAAGAAACCAGAGTTTGGAGAGGTTACGTAGCTGGCAACTGGGAAACAATTTGATCTCAGGTGTGTCTGACTCCAAAGCCCTTTTTCCTCTATCATTTGCCTTTCATTTAAAGACACTCTTAACCAAAAGTGAAGAAGAAAGTTGCTTCTGCTCTGCAGGCACTCTGTTCTGAGGGAGAGGATGACTTAGAGAACACAGTGTGATAAATGTTATCACTGTGATCTGAAGAGAGGGCCGGAAGCTGGGAGGGGGTGCTAACCAATCCATCCCTTCTGGGGCAGGGTAGCTGGGCAGTGACAAGGTGATGACAGGGAGCTGTCCAGGAGCCTGAGGAGAAAGGGTAGGGCTTGGCAGGGCATGAAGAAGAGTGTTGCCATGACAACCTGTCTGGCTTAGGTGAGGTGAGTGAACATTTGGTGTGGCTGGGGTGCAGGGTGATGGCCAGGCATGAGGCCAGAGGGACTGGTGGGGTCAGCCTGTGGCAGACCTGGTAGCCAGGCTCAGGAGGCTGGATTTCATTTTCAGGCAGAGGAGCCTCTGGAGGTTTTAAAGAAATAAAACAGCCTGGAAGTCAATGCAACCAGTTAGGAAGCTGCTTTGGTATCTAAACAGCCAGTGATGCAGGCCGGGAAGGAGACAGCCAGTGAGGATGGACAGAAGAGATGGGCTGCTTCCCTGGGTCAGGTGTTAGTCTACTCCTCAAAGAGAGTTTTGAGGCCACTGCTGCATCTTCCTTCTATTTGGGAAATTACACACTAGCCACAGGTCACTAAGCAAATGCCCCAGTGTCCCTAGGAGTAATTCAGCCCTGACTGGTGATTGGTAGTGTCTGTCACCCTGTCCACTCCATTTCCCCAAGAGAAAAAGCAATGTCCCTGAACCAGAGAGAGCTTCTTGGAGGGAAGGGGCTGGCCATACTCTTGACAGTAGAGCTGCCCAGTGACAGGACAAGCAGCCATTTAAGGAAGTGACCGCCTGAGATGTGGCCAGCAAAGGCTAGAGCTCCTGCTGTGGGCAGAGGCTTCTTGTATAACATTGGGCTTCTTTTGAATCCAAGAGAGCAATGCAAATAGTATGTGACAAAGGTTGCTTGTCCCCTTTGTACCGTTCATATGCTGGACTCCAGATAGAGAACTCCAGCAGGCCAGTCTCTGCCCTGTGGGACTTGACAGTTGAGAAATAGAGCCTCGGAGGGGGCTCCATGGATGACAGAGATGCTATCTCAGGGACAGGGGCAGTGGAGGGCCCAGAAGGAGTAGGCAGGAGCATGCTTGGTGCACTTGGGATCTGAGGCTGGTGCCCACACGCTGGGACAGCTGAGGCTAGTCCAGCATCTAGAGAAGAAGACATGAATGTGAGAAATTAACCAGTGGATAAGTCACTTCAACTTAGTATTATGGGCAAGCGCAAAGAAATCAGACCAGTTGGAGGACTGTTTTTACTTTTCTAAACTGAGCTACTGTAAAGCACGGGCATACTTTTCAACTCACTCAGCCTCAGTTGCTATTTGGACTCATTTGGCTTAGGCTATCAAATCGTGTGTCGCCTTCCTTCTTCCTTTACAAGAAGTATTGATTCTTAAGGTCACCACCATCTGAACCACCAGGCAACTTCTAAATAGGCTTCTATATGAGACCCTTGGGAAGGGCTTGCCCTCAAAAATTGAGAAACCGAAGCAGTTGTCTTCAGCACACTCCCACCTCCCTGCCCAGCCCCCTTCTCCTCAATCCAGGTGCCCAAGACATTTGGCCAGGATCTCACCACGAAAAGCTGTGCTGTCAACATTCTGATGAATCAGTCCCTTTGAAGGAGATAGCTGATACAGGTTTAAATATGATCTCAGGTTGTTTAGATGGAGACTACTAAAAGTTAGAAAACCTTTAAGATCCAAAGGAATGCTTCTTGGGTTTTTTTGCATTGTAGTAAACAACATAAAATTTTCCTTTCTAACCATTTTTAAGTGTACACTTCAGTGACATTAATTATACTCACAATGTCATGCAACTATCACCACTATTTCCAAGGGCTTTTATTCCCTGAAACAGTGCCTCCTTCCAGCTCCTGGTAACCTCTAATCTATGTTCTGTCTCTGGATTTGCTCATTCTAGGTATTTCACATACATGAAATCATACAGTATTTGTTCTTTTGTGTCGGGCTTTTTTCATGTAGCACAATGTCTTCAAGGCTAATCCGTGTAGCACATGTCAGAATTCCATTTGTTCTTATGGCTAATTTCCATTCTGTGTGGATATGCCATATTGTGTTTATCAGTCATCCACTGATGGAAAGAGGGCTTTTTAATGGCTGCATTTCAAGCACAAGTAGGGACCCCTAGGAGGAGGTTTTGGGACCCTGCTACCCACCCTTCCAGCCATACCACATAGATGACCCTTTACTGCCCAGTGACTGATGGGCACAATAATTCAGGGATTCAATCATTTACAGACAGAAACAGCTGTGCTGTGTCAGAAGGTGCAACAGCCAGCTGTTAGGAAACCTGAGTGCTCATCACATCGGGTAGATGCTGGCCTTGGACAAGTCCCCTTACTTCTGTATAGTGAGGAGCTTGGACTGTGTGTCCTTATTTCTTATTTCTACAAGTCTATCAGTGTCCTAAGAGGGCAATGTGGCAAGTGGTGTGGAGTGGAGCAGACCCTCAGGAAATGTCTGTAACATGAATGAATGAATGAATGAATGAATGAATGAATGAATGAATGAATTGGAGAGTGAGGAAATACAATATCCCAGTTTCTTTATCCCCCTTCATTAGAGAATAGGCAGGCGGCTATAACTTGAGGTCAGATTGAATGGTACTTAAGTTATGAAACAGTCTGGAATCCATGGTGCTGCTTGATGCATTGTTATTGTGCTATTGCCTTTGCACCTTGTACTGAGATGAAATTGTAAGACTGGGCTTCTTATCAGCTTGTTTGGTGTAGAATTCTTGGCAGCTTAAATAAACACACTTGCCTAAATTTAAGAGGGTGCATATGGGCTTAGTCCCAATTCTCACACCCTGGTCTGTTATATAGCAGATGTAAGCTGTAGAGTGTTCAACATGGACAGTGGGCATCGCCAAATGTGCCGTGTGTGTGCGTGCATGTGTGTGTGCATGCGTGCGTGCAGAAATGTGCATCCATGAATAGACAGACTCTCCACAGCTGTCCTTGTCCTAGGAGCTCTACCCTGGCATGGCTCCTGCTCACAAGGAGTCCATGTTCTTCTAAAGGACAAATAGTACTAATTTCTTTAATGAATGATTTTTTATTATAAAATCATTTGTATTCATGGTGATCATCAGACAAAGAGGACAGGAACTCCTTGTTCCTTTCCATGTCTTGGAATCTGTGCTTCAGGCGGAACTGCACGCAGACTGGGCATCAGCATCCCCACTCCTCACTTGCCATGGAATTTTGGAGAGAATTTATACGTCATCTACCACTTTGGAAGTGGTATTCAAAGTTCTAAGAAAAACACAAAGGGAGTGATTCCTCTTCTGAAATAAAATCTTATGCAGAACCCAGCATATAAAGCCAAATAAGTCTTCCAGGCTGGTCAGGAAGAGGTGGCTTCTTCCTTTTGTGTGTATTCTCTATCTGTATCCCCATAAAATTGTCCTGAATGAATGCCATTCCATTGTGTTAGGACTTTGGGACAACTTAGCATGTTCCAATGGCACTGCTCTGGTTCAGGGGTGGGCAGCCAAAGCCCCACTTTCTCAGTCTTCCCCTAACCTGTAGCTGCTCCCAAACAGCACTGTAGAAACCAAGGGCTCTCCGCAGTGCTGTATGTTTTTAAAATGCTTAACTAGTTATTTTACAGATAAGGAAATAGAGCCAGAAAAGTAAAATGACTTGCCCAAAGACACACAGAGTCAGTTGGTGCCAAAAATCAAGATTATTACTGTCGAAAAATAATTGAGTCTTTGTCCTCTGAAAGTTTGAAAAAGATATGTACACATGAAAAGATAAATGGAAAACTAATAGCCAGTACTCATCAGTGTCTAATTAGCTCCACAAGTGTTTAGAAGATGCCACGACTCCTGGGAACTGAGCTCTCTCCCCACTGAATTCTTCTAAATGTTTCTGACATGGGCATGACCATGGGCCCCGGTTGCCAGTGATCGCCCTAAGAAATGAGCAGGGAGAGAGGAAAGGGAGAAGAACATGGGAATGAAAAGGAAGCAGTAGGAGGAATATAGCATTGGAGAGGAAAAGAAGCGATAGAAAAGAAGAAAGAGAGGACCATCTGTCAGGGCCAGGTCATCACACCGCCCCAAGGAAGGGACTCTTCCAGGAGCCCTGAGGAATCCAGTCCCCACATTCACAGCCGTGAGAGTCTGGTGTTTCCCTGGCTTGGTCCTGTGGCTTGTTCTCTCTTCTGCAGTTTTTCTGCCTCCTCCACCCTTTCCAACCTCAACACGGAATAGTAGGAATGAGGATCTTAGTCTGTTCTAGGTTGGCTTCCAAAGTTCCCTGGTTCCCAAGAGCACAAAAAGGGACATCCAATGCTGACGGTTGGGTGCATTCTCTGAGAGCCCTGCGGCCCCTGCAGGTTCAGGAGGGCACACGGAGCTCGGGCCTCAGGAGGAGGCTGCTCAGCAGTGTGTTCTCACAGGACCGCAGACACCAACACCGGGTATCAACAGCAAGAGAATAACCTGTGACAGTTTTGTTCTTCTTTACTCCATTCATTTTCACCCTATAGCAGCACAGCACATATTTTCAAAGGATCACTGAAGCTGTTCCATTTATTTAACTTTTTGGGGTTTAGGGTTTAGTTTTGGGTTTGTTTTTTTGTTTGTTTGTTTGTTTGTTTTTTTAGATTAATTCTGTAAGGGCATTCATGCCCCTAAGGTCAGAGTAAAAACAATACTTTCCCCAATGGAAGTCAGCACAGCTCTTGCACCCACGGGCACCTGCCCCTCCTCCGGGTTCTTGTTCACACCCTTCTTACTGATTCCCTGGTCCCTTTTCACTTCTCTCCCAGGTCCTTAGCAAGAGCAGTGTGACCAGATGCGATGAAGTGACCTTTGGATGGAGGGTCAGGAACTCTGGTTTCCTGTTCCCGCCTGTGCCTCCCTGGCCTTGGTATCTTATTAGTCTTCCAATTTTTTGAATGAGGAGGTTAATTGGATAACTGCCAAGATCCCTTTCTCTCTCACATGCCTGGTTTGAGGAAGGGTCCTGTAACTTCTGCCTAGGAGATAAGTGTCACCATGAGGAAGTGCTTTCCTGGGGATGAGGTTGTCCCTTACACGTTGGATTCCAGCCTCAGCATTTTTCTCTTTAGCCTGCGCTCTCCCAGGGTCACCTCCTTCAGCCCTCCCTGCAAGCTGCACTCCCCTCTGAGCCCCACCTCTGCATCTTGATGTTCCACAAGTGCTCTAATTCAGCAAGTCCAGAACTGATGTCTCTCTCTCTTCCTCTTCCTAGTCTCCTACTGTGGTGAGAGGCATCACCATCCAGAGTTGCCAAATTAGAAACCTCAGGGAGGGGACAGTGCACTTCTTCCACTGCCTCTTCCTCCAGCCCCTACGTGCAATTAGAAACCAGATTACATCTTTTATAAAGTATCTCTCAAGTCACCTACTGCTCAACCAGTCCCTCTGTCTCTACTGCGGCTTGAGACTATGACCTCTGTATGGGTCACTCGCCCACCCACCCCACCCCTGTCACCACTATCATGCTCTATGGCAGGGCCACACTGCAGTGCACATCTGACCCCGTCATTCCAGTCTCCTCAGAATGGAATCCGAGCACCCATGTGTGGCCACTCTGGCCCTGGTCATCTTGCTTCTACCCAATCCTCCACCCCCATTTTCTCTGAGCCTTCACTCCAGCCACATCAAATGTTTGCATTTCCTGAAGCTCTCCACACTCCCCCGCCTCCTTAGTTCTCCCTCCATGTAGAGTACCTGACCCACCCCCATCTCCACCTGCACAACACTCATCCTTCAAGCTTCATCTCGGAGATGCCGACGGTTGGGAAGTCCACCCAGCACATACATGTATGTGTGTGTGAGTGATTTACTGTCATGTCAGATGGATCCTTTGAGTCTCCATGTGTTATGTGCCAGGGTGTGGGACAAATGTCACATAGTTTAGACTTTATTGGAAGAATTAAAAAGACCGAAGGTCATAAGAGAAGTCACAGACATGTTCCCCTTTAGTCCCCCATATCACAAAGAGGTGTGCTAGGTCCAGGAAGCCACTGGTCTGCAGTGTGGGGCTGCATCACAGCAGAGGAGACCAGGACCCCTCTGTCCCATGGCTTTTCTCTTTTCATAGGGAAATCAAGAAAGGCAGAGCAGCCTTGTAGATGAGGGAATAAATAGACTGCTTGGTGCCAGGCAGTCTGGGTCGGGGGTGCCAGCTGTTTACAGGAGTTGTCTGGGAATGCTGGCTTCCCAGCACATAGAGCCCTCGGAGCCTTTGGGATATTACTGTTCTCCCTTCCCTGGGGAAGAGGTACTCTAAGCTTGGGTGCTGCATCTCTCAGAAGGCTTAGACACCCCAGAGGGAGCTCCAGTGTTACTTTAAGATAGTTCAGCTGAATAGTTCAGGTTGTTCACACTGAAAATGAATGACTGGATGGCTGGATGGATGGATGGGTGGGTGGATGGACATGTAAAAGTAATTAGCACATAGGTGAACATATGAAAGTGCCTGACACCTAGTGGGTACCCAGTTCGTGTCTATTTCTCTTTCCTTTCCTTGCCTTCTCATCCCCGCTCCAACTCCGTGGATTTCCACGAAGGTTTCTGGGGTACAGAGGAGGTGGTTCTGTCATCTGGCATAAACATGAAAGCTCTGACCATCATGGGGATGGGCCTATGTGGCTGTCTGACAGCCCCCCACCCCCTTCCACAAGTTTCCTCAGGTTGTACTATGCCCTTTTGTTTCCTTTTCAACACTGCTCTGATGTTCATTTTAACACAAAGTAACCTAATTTTAGAAGATTGGAGGCTCCCACACATTGTGATTTGTACCTGGGTCAGACCAGACTAACTTTATGATGCTCCAGTGGGTAGAAAGTAAAGGATGGATGCCTGCCTCTGAGATGCTAATTCAATCTGATCTCTCCATTCTTTTCCCACAATTGCTCTCTGACCTGGGCCTGCATCCGCACACAGGCTAATGGTTCTTAAATTTCACATGCCTCAGAGACACCTGAAAATTGTCTGTAATGCACAGTTCCAGGCTCCATAACCAGGAGACCTACTTCAGTAGGTCTAGTTGGGGCCCAGAAATCTTTTACTTTGCATCCTTAAACTGCTTCATTCCCGGGATAAGGCCAGTACCCACTAAATGTCTAGGAGATCCAGAAAGAATGAAGGGAGCACAGGGACATACATGGACTGACCTCTTCCTGCAGAGCTACCCACCAGGCTCCCAATGCCCCCGTATTAGAGCACCCTTCAGCAACTCGGTGGAAGGAGGAGGGCCTTCCTGGGTGATGCTCACTCTACAACGTTGCATGGGACGGGAGACCTTCAGTGAGCTCCACCTGACCTGGTAAAAGATGGGAAAATAGGTCTGGATGTTCTGAGTTGAGTGCTTCCTGGAGATTGTGGATGGGCCTGTCCTGCTTAGAGGTCCTATGGCCTAATGCCACAGGGACTATTGTTTTTGTGGTCCCAGTGAGAGATGGGCTGAGGGTCCTGCAGAGGTGAGCAGTGGAGTGTGAAGAACCAGGCACAGCTGTGGTTTGATGGGGGCCATTAAGGATCTGCACTGGGGATGTTGTGAGAGAAAGCAGTTAGTGGTGCAGAAAGCTTGCGAATCAGCCCAGAGTCGGCTTTCTCCAATTCAGCCAAAGAGTCTGTCCTGTTCAGTGTGGGTTCCTAGGGTCAGGAGCTGCAGCCTTAGATGCAAAGCCCTTCTTCAAGGTGGCAGAGGGAAGAAAAGACTACCTACCTCCTACCCCTGAGAAAAGAGATGAACCTCTTCCATTCACTGTCCCCATCCCAGTGCCTGTCTCCATCCCAGAAATGCTGATTTTCACTGCTGACCTGCTCTATGTCTTTGGACAGAATTTTATTTTCTCGAGAAAGGGAGTTCAAATTTTTGGATGTGCGTATGTGAGCAGTTATGCCTGTTTTAGATGCTGTTGAGAGATCTTCAGTGTCTCAAACACAGCTGTGTGCTTGCTGTTTTGGAGAGCTCAGCTGGTACTCTCCCAGGACTGTGTTGTCTCCAGGGGTTGTTACCTTGAATCCTGGCACACTCCTCCTGCGGTCCTGTCTCACCCATTTCTCAGAACCCTCTCCTCTGTCCAGGCATTGTTTCCCTTTAGATCAAGACATGATGGGTTCTCTCCTGAGAAGGTACTTTGGCATGTTCACTGATTAAGATGTTTCCCCCCAAATGTGCAATTTTTGACCAATATAATATTTACACTTCAACAGAAGATATTTAAAAACAAACAAAAAACCTAATGCCCAGTGCATTGGAATTCTAATCATGAAGCAGACTGTGGAGTTACTCATTTGTCTTGGGGGTCCTACCCAATGTCCCCTTAATTCCTCCCATAGCGGTGGGAGCAGCATTCTCCTCCACCTTTTGTGAGAGTTGATGGGGCAGAACTTTATAAAAACCCCAATCTAACAATTTTCTTTTTCTCTCTCTTTATTTTTGTTTCCTAGGAACGAGTGGAATATCTCTTTCTCATCATTTTTACTGTGGAAGCATTTTTAAAAGTAATAGCCTATGGACTTCTCTTTCACCCTAACGCTTACCTCCGCAACGGGTGGAATTTACTAGATTTTATAATTGTGGTTGTAGGGTAAGTACAGCTACCCTTCTCTACTTCCTCCCCCACACTGCTGCCAACCAATACGTATCTCACTTCCCTTCTGTGTTTATATCTCCTTTTGATTTGGTCACTGTGGCTCTGAGCTCAGGCAGAATGAGAGGACTTACTAAATATCTCTTTGAATTCAGACGTTCTCCAAAGGGAGAGGAGCCATTATCTAGGAACCTTCTTACCACTACTCCCACATGCTCGCACACACACACACACGCATGCATGTATGAGTTGAATGTGAGTGCTTTTGATGGAACCCAGGGTCCTTCATGCAACTTAAGACAGTCCTCTGCTTAAGGTGTTTTCTTCCATCTCCAACCACACCTGACAGCGCCTCTGACCAATGTCCCTGCTGTGTCACTGAGCAGATTTAGTTCAGCTTGCTGGTGAGCCTGGTAGGGGCTGGCACACAAGCGCTGTGAGCTTTGTTCTGTGGCCAAGGAAACCAGGCTGCTCAGGACAGGTGGGTGAGAAGGAAACAGGGAACTATGAAGGACCAAGATGATGAGTAGACAAACCCAAATCAAACACAGCTTCCCCTTGACATGCTGCCGGATTTTAGTATCAGATGAGGCAAAGTCAATATATGCTTTTTTAAAAAACCATTGTATGAAATCTTAAAGTTTAGAAGATGATCTCCTCATCGAGGAATTAGTAACTTCACAGAATGATTCTCTAGGAAATGTTTCTACCTAACAAGCCTACATCTGCTATGTGAGATGTAACTCATTAGCACACAGGGGTTGAGGTTCCTACAACTCGGCTGTTTTCTAAAGGTAGGATCCCTTTGCAGCAAGATTTCACTTTAAGAGCAGGCTGGCTTCCTCGATCCTATGGAGTGGTCAAGTTGTAGCCACCTTGTGTTTCCACTGCCTTGGAGTTCCAACAGGCTTCATTGTCAAGGTCAATATGTCATTTGGCTCTTACTCCAAGAAACTGTTTTCATGAATCCTTTTGTGCTGTCCCAGTGAAGCCCAAGGCCTCGCAGTTTCTCCAGAGTGCTCACTGCTTGTGATCTCATGGGAGTGTCTGGTCTTTCCTGAAGGAAATAACACAGGGGCAAATCGAGGTCAATTGGAAGTTATGTCCTTGTCTCTGGCCATCTGGATGACTTGTGAGGTTGGAACTGTTTTAGAGTTTTTACTTTGTGGTCCTTTTTTGCCTGACCAATGAGTGACACACTTTGGCCACATTAACATCAGGGATATTTGGGTGACTTAAGGAGCATTAAAATCAGACTATTTGCCAGGAATATATCTGGTTCCAGAGGACTCAGCGTGAAGAGGCAGTTATACGAGAGATTTTGCCAGAATTTCATGCCAGAATACATGAGTGACTCCACAAATGCCTTGAATTAACTCAGTAAAACATAGCAGAGGTCTTTAGGTAGGTTATTCTAAATGTCTCTGAATCCTTTTTAAATCCAGCACCTTTTGCAAGGCCTCAGTCTCCTGGGAACTTTTCATACATGTGTGGGAAAGAGCTCCAGGCTGAGCTCAGGTGCTTCTGGGAGCCATGGAGATGAGGTATCTTGCTGGGACCGATTTTGTTTAGGCAAGGACGCTGCTTTCTCTCGTGTTTATGAATGAATTGGAGTTGACCAGATACAGTGTCATGCTCCATTCGCAGCCTTAACTAGAGCACAGGAGGTGAGAACAGGCAGCACTGGTAGGCATCCAACAGGAGCCCTTGGAGAGGGGAGCAGGTGCAGGCCATGCCTGTGCACTGGGCAACCCTGCTCTTCTCCAGCTTGTTTAGATGCTCCTGCACCCCTGTACTGCTTCTCCTTAAAACCACAGAGGGTGGACTTTTTGTGGGTCACTTAGATTCTGGTCACATCTCCCTGGGGTCTAAACAATGAGCCCGGTGGAGAAAGGTAGGCATTCTTCCAAAAGAGTCAACCCCTAGTTGACTCTTTAAGCCTTTTGCTCACCTTGTGGTTCAGCGTGACCTTTCGAGTTCTTCCCCATTAACTTCACATGTGGCCGTGTTTGGGATCTGGTTTCTCTTCTCCATGGGCACTGGTCTCAGGGGCTTTCAGCCAATCCTAAATCTCAGCCAATCCTACTGACTCAAAAAATGGCGCACACACGCACACACACACACACAGAAGGTGTAGCTCAACCACCTCTCTTTAGCCATGTCTCCCATGCCTACTGTCTTTACAGTATTAAATGGGTATCCCTGTTTCCCTTCTCCTGGTAAATATCTGCTCTCCTTGGCACCCCCCACAGCTATTTAGGGGAAGATCTCTCCTGGCCTCCTTCAGGTCAGGAGAGTCTGCCTGGGGGTGCCCCCGGGGAGGGGCGCAGCTGCCTGCTGCCAGAGGGCCACGTCAAGAGCCACTCTCTCACCTCTGCATTGCCCTTCTGGTGGGCTGTGATGAGGCATTTCCTTCCTCCCACAGACCTGTAACATTTCCATCCTAAAGTGGGGTTAGCTCCTTGGTATGATGGGAGATGCTGCTGCTGAGTGAACATGGAGAGTATTTCAGAGGCCTCTGTGAGCTACCCCGCCCCCAGCCCACCCTGAGAACTGGGGGCTCTCAGTAGCTCCATCCGCTTGAGACATGCTGCGGCTGCCGCAAAGGCTTCTGTCTCCCTCATATTTTTGTCCTGCATCACTGAAGCCTCTGGAGCTTCATTGCCCTGTCCTTTTAAAAGCTCTAATGTCCAGCTAAGGAACCGCCAGACTCAACTCCTACAGAAATCTGTCGCCCGCTCCCATCCCCAAGCATTGGCATCTGAACCTAGCCCTTCGGACAGGTAGGCATCAAGCCTGGTCCTACCTCTACAGTGTCTGATGAGGAGAAACACAGCAGTCCCCACAGGCCAAGGCAAAGATCCCCCAGGCCGTCCCTGTATTTTCTACCCCTTCAAAACTAAAGACAGACACTTAATAAAGTTGGATTACAGGTTAAAAGACAGGAAAGTTGTCTACTCTCTGCTCCCTTCACGGAATAATATATGGTGAACACCTTATACTCTGATAAGCATAATGCTTTCTTTTAGGAAATATTAGCAACCAAATCTGACTTGGATTTGGAATGCTATCTGACCAACTTGTGAATGGGGAACATTTCTCTGTGGAGAAAGGAGCCTGCTCCCCCACCCTGGCAAACCACTGCCTGGGATTCCAGGCATCACCAGCTAATAGGTAAAGCCATCAGACTGCCAAGCCGAGCTGAGAGCATCACGGAGCACAGAGAGACATCAGATGTGGTCTGGCCAGGTCATCTAACTCCTTTTAGCCGCAGAACCCATTTTCAAACAAAGCCTTACACAGAGGCCCAATGCAAAACACAGATCAAAGGGAACCCTCTGTTAAATATGGAGAAAGGAATCCAGAACCCCTGTCGCTCACTTCTGGCCTTGCTGCCTGAAATGTCCCCAAGATTCCATGGAGAACAGTTTGAAAATTCTTAACCTAGATCAACCTCATCATTACTGGGCCCTGCCTGGATCTGAGCTTCTGCAAAGCTAAGCCTGCAGCTACAGCTTCCCATTTCCAGGTCCACTGCTCTGGGCGTGAGTTATTTTAAGGCTTGAGTCTAGTCTTCAAAACAAAGTTCCCCTAGCCCTGAGTTCATGTCTGGTAAGGGAACCCAGTTTTCATACCTGGACTTCCTTCTTGACCCCAGGCCCTGGCCCAGCACACTCTCTACTGGCAGCGAATCCATGGTCATCTCAAGGTACAAAGGACAGAAATTGCCCCTGTGTACCCTTTCCCTATTGTTGTTGGTTACCACAAAAAGTCTCAGTCTCCCATCCCATGTAGGCTGTGCGTCCTCTGATCTGCACCCTTCTCCCCTTCACCCCACTCCTGAATCCTACCCACTGTGCTCTCTGTTCCCCACAGTCCATCTCCACTCAGGGGCAGCAGATGTTTCTGTAAAGAGTCAGATATAACTTTTTAGCTTCATGAGCCCTGCAGTCTCTGTCCCAGTTGTTCAACTCTGCGGGGAGAACACAGCAATTATGTAAGGGAAGGGTGTGGCTGAATTATAGTTAGACTTTATCTTCTGACTCCTTTCACTTTCTGGCTTTAACCTGAGGGTCCTGCTCCCCTTGCAGTCTCTAGAGGTGGCCCATTTCCCTCCCAGATGCTTCATTCCACAGCCCAGAGGTCGGGAGAGCGATCCTGATTTCCCCTTCTTTCTGCTTTCTGACCACTGTTCCTCCCACTAAAATCCTCCACTTTTGATGTTTGTGTCATGGGACACTTCTCTGGCCCGCATCTCCCATTGTTGTCCTCTACAGACCTTTGCGTCACTCCACATTCCTTTAGGAGTGAGCTCTTGGCTCCCTCCCACTCTCCGGCACTCACTGCTTCTTCCCTCTGGGAGCTTCTTCCCTAGGGATCCTGACTCCATCCTATTTCAGCTGCCCACTTCCATGGTTACACCAATATCCCTACCATTCCCTAATAACTACACCCTCCCTATAATCTCGAACCAAACATTCTACTCTAAGCAATATCACCGTATTTCCAGCTCACTCCCTCTAGCGCTTACCTCCAACAATCCATTCATCCTGCCACATCTGTCTGCTCCTCCCATCATGTGCACTCCTCCTTCCAACTGGCTTAGATGCCACATCCCATCATTACAATCTTTCACTTGCATTTATTTTCAACTTTTATTCCTCTCTTCATTTGTCTTGCTCACCAATCCTGATCAAATCCAACGAGATGGAGACTTTTTGGTACCTGAAGCTATGTCATTGAAAGGGGGAGAGACATATGCAAAGTTAAGCTAATGGGTCTCACTTTATACCTGTGACCACCAACCTCCAATAGGTCAACGGTGATTCCTGGCAACCATGCTATATGTTCCTACTCACGCTTCCACTTTCTCTATGATTCTTTAATGCCTTTGCCTTTCTCTTCAGTCTTCTAAGACCTCCTCCCCTTTCACATTTTTAGCTACCTGTTTCCCTGGGAACACAGATACAATCAAAAGAGAATTTTCATGCATTCCCACAACCACATCTGTGCCCCTATAATGTGCCTCCCAACCTGAACCGGGATAAACCACCCCATCTCTATATAAGGCCAGCATCCCTAAATGTGCATTAGGTCCCATCCTGCCTCCTGAAGGACATCGGTCCTTTGAGTAATTGATCCCTCTGTGTCTGCATCCTCAATTATCTGACTCTGTTAGATGAGTCCCATCAAATTTAAAAATGCTATCGTATC
This sequence comes from Murina feae, assembly GCA_004026665.1. NCBI lineage: Eukaryota > Metazoa > Chordata > Mammalia > Chiroptera > Vespertilionidae > Murina > Murina feae. The sequence goes on from PVJC01000296.1 coordinate 29,770, forward strand.
TTCATTTAAAAACAAACAAAACACTTGATTCTATACCTCCTCTGAAAACTACCATTTTCCTCTATTCCCTTTTATAGCAAAATTCCTCAAAGGAGTTGTACAGTAACCACCAGACACATGTGGCCATTCAGCACCTGAAATGTAGCTAATCTGAAATCAGATATGCTATACATGTAAAATACACAGTAGGGTTCAAAGATTTAGAACAAAAGGCAGAGTGACAACTATCTCATTTAAAATTCTTATATTTTATTGATTTTTTTACAGAGAGGAAGGGAGAGGGATAGTTAGAAGCTTATATTTATTACAGTTAAAATATATGGTTATGTTGGGTTACATAAAATAAATTGTCAAAGTTAATTTCACCTGTTTCTTTTTTACTTTTTTTAATGTGGCTGCTAGAAAATTTAAATTATATAAGTGGCCCACACTTGTGACCTGTATTATATTTCTATTAGACAGAGCTGTCAATTCTCTCTGTCTCTAGTGCTCCTCCTGTTCTCATATCTATTAGGTTTTTGTCCCCAACAGTCTATCAAAACCTGTTTGCATGGTCTCGTTGGTCTTCATATTACTAAATTCCATAGTCAGTGGTCCATTCTTGTATCTGTAGCACTTGATGGTTAATCACTGTCTTCTTATGACCAGTTCTTTCACAGCCCACCATTTTATCTACTTCTCTGTTTTATTGGTTTCTCCTCTCCTTCATCCCTCAGTGTTGGAGTCCCAGGGTTCAGTCCTATCACATCTTCACTTTCTACACTAGCTTCCTAGGCAATCTCATTGGATTTGACTTTAATACAATCTACACAAGTTACAAGTGTTTGTCTCCAGACTGGAGTCCCCACCCCCTAGAAGTCCACACCCAATAGAGCCTGCTATGACATCTATTCAGATGTCCAACCAACAGCTCAAACTGGGTAAAGTTCAAAAGAGAACCCTTGATGTGCATCCCCCATACGTCATCCTTCCAGTTGCTCCAGCCCAAACTGTTGGGATGGTCTTGATTCTTCTGTTTTTCTCACAGTTCACATCGGTTTATGAACCCATCTCATCACATCTTTCTTTTTTTTTTAATATATTTTATTGATTTTTCACAGAGAGGAAGGGAGAAGGATAGAGAGTTAGAAACATCGATGAGAGAGAAACATCGATCAGCTGCCTCCTGCACACCCCCTACTGGGGAGGTGCCTACAACCAAGGTACATGCCCTTGATTGGAATCGAACCTGGGACCCTTGAGTCTGCAGGCCGACGCTCTATCCAGTGAGCCAAACCAGCTAGTGCTCATCACATCTTTCTTAAAATAAATCCAGAATCCGACTGTTTCTCATGACTTCCAACACCACCACCTGATCTATGCTTCTCCACCTGGATTAATACAGCAGCCTGCCCTGGCGTGTCCCCTGCAGGCTATTCTTCCCACAGCATCCGAGTGATTCTTTTAAAACCTTAGTCAAATCGTGTCACTCTCCTGCTCAAAACCTCCCAGTGCCTTCTGACTTAGAGAGAAAACCAGTAGGACTCCCTGCTTCCTCTCCACGTTCATTTCTCTCTGTGTCCATTTACCTGCTTCGCACCAGCCACCCTGCTACTTGTTGTCCCTCTGACATATTACCATGCTGCTCCCTCAGGCCCTTTGCACCGACTGTTCCCTCTGCCTCTTCCCATAGCTCTGTGTCCACTCCTGCACTTTCTTTAGGTCTCTGTTCACATGTCAGCCTAGGAATGAATTCCTTTCTTAGCCATTTGATGTCAAACAAGAAGGCTCCCGCCCTGGCCCCTCCAGACCCCCCTTCATTGCTGCATTTATCACTCTCTAAGTTTGATATACATTTATTGATTATTTGGTTTATTGTCTGACTCCTTCACTAGAATGTAAGCTCCAACAGGAGGTAAGGACTGTCTAGTTTGCTGTGGCCTTGATGTCTAGAGCATTACCGGGTGCATTACCGGCTGCAATTTCCATGTCTTGGTTACATGCCTTAGTGTGTGGTTTTGCTCCTGCTGGAAACTTACTCATTCGATCATTTATTCACTTGTTCATCATATTTCCTTTGAGCATCTGTTGTGTGCCGGCACAAAGTAGATTTCTTTGGGATCATTTATTTGCACCCAAGTATAAATCAAATTGATGGGGAGGAGAAAGAATCCAAGCCACATGAAGGCAGGAGCTAGGATATCACGGAGGGGCCAGAGGGCACCACAAGGGGACAGGGGGCCTGGCAGCAAACTTCATTTGCTTTTCACTCTGTCTAGGACTGCCCAGCTCACAGAGCCAGATGTTTTCACAGCTTTAAGATGGCAAAGGGTCTGCCTGTGGCCTTGCTCAGGCTTCTCTAGGCAGTGGCTATGCCCTTATACCCACATGATGCATTGTCACCTTCTGATGGCACAGACCTTCCTGGGCACACATCTCAGCACTTGCTCCTGAGGTGAAGATGGTCACAAACCACTCTCCCAGGCCTCCTTCTGAGAATTCAGAGCCCAGCTGGGCAAAGAAACACTGTCTGACAGTTCCTTCTCTCCTTCCTCTCTTTTAGGCTTTTTAGTGCAATTTTAGAACAAGCAACCAAAGCTGAAGGGGCAAACGCTCTAGGAGGGAAAGGGGCTGGATTTGATGTGAAGGCTCTGAGGGCGTTCCGTGTGCTGCGCCCCTTGCGGCTGGTGTCCGGAGTTCCAAGTAAGTAGAGCCATTCTTCTTATGTTGTCAACACCCTCCACTTTCCTTCGCAAATTGCCAAGAGCCCTTTGCAAAGGAACCTGATTTCCCAATAAATGGAGGTTTTGCCTAAATGAGATCCTTTGCTTTTAAAAAAACCAGCTCTGATGTGAGTCCATTAAAACACACTGTGGTCCAGCTCCTGTAAATACCTAGAGAAAAAAAAAAACAAAAAAAAAACAGCATTCGCAGCCCAGTGAAGACAAGACTGCGCAGACCAGTCTTGTGAGCAGCCCTGCCAAGCTCTGGGCTGGAATTTAAATACATTTGTGGCAAAAGTGCCAGGTGAGCAGAGAAAGCTAACCCCCAAGGCTCGCAGGGTATTTGAACCAATGGGATTAGCTCTCTGTGTTTTGCTAAAGAACAATCAGAAAAGCACAAGTGGATATTCTAAAAGTTTAATTTTGCCATTTCTTCCAATCCCTCCTCCTTTCATGTCAAATGAGGCATCTCCGGCCTCAGAAGCCCTATTAGTGGTCTGTGCCTGTTGTGATGAAAACTGATTTCACCCAGTGGGTGGAGGGTGTTCGGTAATCTCAAACCAACAGAGGGCATTAGGGAGATATTGTCCATCAGGACACCAGTCACATGGACAGCCCCCTCCACGATGCCCCCAGAATTCTGTCCCATTGGGGCTGAGGCCCAGGCACTGAACACAGCAGCTTCGGTCACCTGCATCAGCTCCAGCACACCCAGCCCATGTTGCTCCCGGGGGCTAAATCAGCTTTTGGGGAGCTTATCCTTCTTCTCCTTGCTTGATTTGTGGTATCTGAGCATAATTCTGGACTTGTTTGCAGAGAGTGTACACTCTCAAGTCAGCTCCATCAGATCTGGCTTAAGACTTAAGGCAGAGGAGGCCCCTATGACCAAGCTGGAAGCAAACTAGTTTGGGGGTAGGTGCTGGGTCAGGAAAACAAAGCGGTCCTCTGAGCATTCAGTCTTTACCACCTACACCGGGGATGGAGCACTTAGTGACATTATGCTGCTTGGTGATAGATCTTAGAGTCATAAAACCGTAGAAATGTGAAGGACCTCATATTAACCTGTTCAGTCCTTTGTTTGTTTGGTTGTTTGGTTTTTTTATATATATTTTTTTGTCCAGTCCTTTTTGTACATGCACAGAATAGTGAAGAGGTTGTCTCCTAGAAACTTAACCAGCAGTAGAGCATGGCTAGGACCAGGTCTCCCAACTTTCTAACCAACTCTTTCCTACCACACCCCAAGACCTCCTGTAAAGAATTAACTCTTGGCCCTAACCAGTTTGGCTCAGTGGATAGAGCATCGGCCTGCAGATTCAAGGGTCCCAGGTTCATTGTGGTCAAGGGCATGTACCTTGGTTGCAGGCACATACTCAGTAGGGAGTGTGCAGGAGGTAGCTGATCGATGTTTCTAACTCTCTATCCCTGTCCATCCTCTCTGTAAAGAATCAATAAAATATAAAAAAAAGAATTAACTCTTATTTGTCTTAGACTTGTACACATATATCCTGTCTCTTCAATTACATTGTAAGTCCCTTGAAACCCAGAATTGTGCCTGATATTGTCTCTGATTCCTGCACAATGTCTAAATGGTCTCTGCGCAAGGCAGGGAAGTTTACTTGATAAATGGGCAAGAATTGGACTGTTTTTTCTGCAGTGAGGCCCCCTGGGCAAGGCCTGTGGCCTGTCTTCAACTGGACGTAGAGCTAAATCACACACACACATGCAGAGCAGATTCTTTCTACTTGGCCTTAACCACTGGGGCATGTAGGGATAGAAACATTTTATACTAGGGGTCTGGTGCACAAAAATTTGTGCACTTGGGGGGGTCCCTCAGTCCAGCCTGTCCCTCTCGCAGACTGGGACCCCTTAGGGGATGTCCACCTGCTGGCATGCTTGGCCAGCCTGGGTGAAGAGCTGATGGCTGTTTGCAGGCTTACCAAGCCCCCCCCCTAGTGTGGACCCTGACCCCATGGGGGTGTGGCCAGCCTGGGTGAGGGTCTGAGGGTCATTTTCAGGCTGCCCACAGCTCCCATTGACCCAAGGTCCCAGCGAGACTGGCTGGAATCAGGTTTCTGGGGTTTGTCTTCTATAATTGAAATTTTGTTGCCTTGAGCGGAGACCTAGGCATGCAAGGAAGCCTACTGTTTGCTTCAGCTCCATGGCTTCTATAATTGAAACATTGTTACCTTGAGCAGAGACCCAGCCAGCCTAGGCAGGCAGTTGCAACAGAAGCCTCCTGTTTGCTCTAGCTCCGTGGCTGCCGGCCGCCATCTTGGCTGGGTTAATTTGCATACAGCCACTCTGATTGGGGGCATGGCTTGGCTGGTGGGCATGGCTTAAGTGTGTCAGAGTGATGGTTAATTTGCATATTACTCTTTTATTAGATTAGATGACGCCCAAGACCCATTTCCCCTTTTCTGAAGCTTGAATTATTTAGGTTTTCTTGGTCAACAGCCATAACTCAGTAGACCAAAATCAAGGGTCAGAAGGCAGGGTGAGAATGACTTTGAACATGACTTTAAGGAGCTTATAATGAAGGTGCAGCCAATGTGTCAGTGATAGGAATCATGCATTGATTCCATGGACATAATGACTCTTACCTGTTGTGTATGTGCTTTTTAGGGGCCCACAATTTCAGAGCATTGTGGTGAGTATGAGGACATATCATCTACATAAATAAAGATATAAATGTTCATTTGTTCAAAATCTTAAATCTCTGAAAGTTCTTCACCGATTGCTTTGAAATTTTGACACAATGTTGCATTCGAATACATGCATGTTTTTATATACCTACATTATATAGCTGTCACACCTGTGTTTTTTATTTAAAAAAAACATGCTTTTTTTGAAAAACAGCGCCATCTGTTGGATGTAAAAGCAACACATGCTATACTAAATATTTTATGATTCCATTTCAATGTTTCTGATCTATGATCCATGCAATTTAGTGACATCAAAGGAAGAATTGGTTGATAAAGTATTTCCCAATATTCAAACCAATTATAAGAATCATGATTGGCTGAGTGAACGAGCTATTCTTGCGGCCAAGAACAAAGACATCTACGAACTTAACAATATTATTCAGTCTAACATTCAAAGCGAGGCAATCACAAGTCTGTTGACACTGTTGTGGAAGCAGATGAAGTGGTTAATTATCCAACAGAATTTTTGAATTCACTTGATCTGCCAGGGATGCCACCGCACGTACTGCAATTGAAAATCGATGTGCCAATTATCATGTTGTGAAACCAGCCAAAGCCTTGCAATGGCATGTGGCTTGCAGTAAAAAAATTAATGAGCAACGTCATAGAAGCAACAATCTTGACAGGACCTTTCAAAGGTGAAGATGTCCTCGCTTCTCGCATTCCTATGATTCCAATGGATATGCCATTTCAATTTAAGAGATTGCAATTCCCAATTCAATTGGTGTTTGCAATCACCATCAACAAAGCTCAGGGCCAATCTTTAGAATTGTGCAGTTTAGATCTAGACACGGATTGCTTCTCACATGGACAATTATATGTTGCATGTTCTAGAGTCGGCAAACCAGACAATCTCTATATCTGCACAGACAATAGAACAACAAAAAATATTGTATACCCACAAGCATTGTGCAGTTAAACATATTAGAAACTTGTGCTTTCTCTTTTCTTTCTTTTCCATTTAACCAGACTGAGCCACAGCAATGCGTGGCCGGATACAGCTAGTAAAGAATAAAAATGATCCTAGCCAGTTTGGCACAGTGGATAGAGCATTGGCCTGCAGTCCAAAGGGTCCCGAGTCCAGTTCTGGTCAAGGGCACGTACCTTGGTTGCAGACTTCTCCCCAGCCCAGGCCCTAGTCGGGGCTTATATAGGAGGCAACCAATTGATGTGTTTCTCTCAAATCAATGTTTCTCCCTGTCTTTCCCTCTCTCTCCCACTCTCCCTGGAAATCAATGGAAAAATATCCTCAGGTGAGGATTAACAAAAAACAACAACAACAAAAGAGAATAAATATGGTCCTGTCACTTGAGGAATGTGATAGTCTAATAAATAGGTTGTCAGCCAGCTTTTACCGCAGGAACAAACAATCCCAAACCCACAGTGACGTAAAAAGGAACACATGTACCTGGCTCGTGGCACACAAGGATGTTGGCCAGTTGAGCTGTGGTGGGTTCACCAGGTTCTGTGTGCCATCCGGTTGCTGCCCAGCCTGAAGCATCCAGCATGCAGGCCATGTTGTTCTCGTGGCAGAGGGCAGGCAGACACTCACAGAGGAGGCATAAAGCTAAACCACACAAGAGTATTTTGTTTTTGCTCAAATATGGCTTATATCACAGTTGCTCACATTCCCATAGCCAAAGCAAGTTACATGGCCATCTTTGTAATGAAGATAATGGGACAAAGAAATATATCATACTTACAGAGACGCATGGGGGAATAATTGTGAGCAAGTAGTACAATCTGTTGCCAAGGGATTTTCTCATCAGGAAGATGAAGGCATGATAAAGCCCCTCAAATACAAGGCCCTGGTTTATCTGCCATGCGATTCAGCGAGGTATTTTTTGTCGTTAAAGATGATGACGCTGAGATGGTTTTACAGTGTGGGCAGCCTTGCAGGTGACTCCATGCTTATGCATTGGCACTAACGACTGCTTGTTTTCTGCAGGTCACCAGTAAAAGAGAATGGATGTGGTTTTTTAGCTTAAAGAAAGTGCCAATCCAGCCTTTCACCCTTTCTCAATGGAATAGTGTCTACGTGACTTTTTGAGAAAATATGTAGCCCGAGGTGAAGAGGTGCGCTGTACTAGTTTAGTTGATATCATCTAGAAACATATCAGCAATATCTCTCATACTACAAATGTAGACAAATGCCCCCTTCTCCCATTTCTCATAACTTAAGGTTGTCTCCTTTTATACTTCAGCAAAACTTAAAAACAAAAACCCACAGTTGCCTTTACCTGTTCTCTCCAATTCTCATTTTTCCATTCTTTCTTGAATCCAGTGCAGTTGGGCTTTCTCCCTCGCTATTGTGCCAAAGATCTCTGCTGAGGCCCCCGCAACTTCCATGTTACAGAGTCTGGTGATCACTTGTCTGGTGCAATTTTGCTAGATCTATCGGCAGCTTATCTCTGAACCACTGTGATCACTAGGCTTTTGGAATACTGTCATTGCTTAGTTGTGCCCTTGCATCACCTTTTTTTCCTTCTTGGGCATTCGAGGAAATCATGACTGCGATCCTGGTTTTGTGCTCAGTAAGGCTGCATGGTTTAGGGGTTGATTTCACTGTGGATATAGAAATCAGTTGATTCTTTCGATGAAATTCTGTGTAATTGCAAGATCTGTCTGTTTTGTTTCATCGAGAGACTCTTCCACATAAAGGAAATCAGCTCCACAGCCTTGCAGCGCCACTCATGCATACGCAGTGCTGTAAGCGCAGGTGGCACCAAAGGACAAGCCATATGGAACAATAAACACCACACAATGAACATGAACAATAAATGTGGAAGATTGTGAATAAATATTTCCTTGTGTATACAAGGAGTGCCTTTGCTTGTGGAGCAATAAGCAAGCGGTCATTCCTCCTTTCATATAATCCCATCTGCCCTCCAGAGAAGGACTCTTGGGAGTGGGCTGAATAAAGGAAGCAGGCAGAGGGAGGTGAGGAAGGGTCTTTTGGTTTTGTGAGGTCTTTGACAAAATGCACAGTAGCCCAGACTGGATCCAGCGCTGAAGAGGATTGAAGGATCAGTTACCTTTATGCAAAACCAGCACCAGCCTTGGAAACACCATCCGCTCACCAGGAACACTTATAAGGCATGTTCTGTCAGCCAAGCACGAGGCAAGGCACTGGGGCTCAGAGATTAATAGGATACTATCCCCATCTGTCCAGGTACTTGAATGCTTTGGACTTTTTATGGGATACACATTTTCCTATGACATGAATTTGTTTAAGGTTAGCTCCTTCTCAGTTAAAAGTGTTATTTCTGGAAGCACACACAATAGAAAACAGCTTGTTATTATACAAGGGTTTGCTTCCTGATTGAAAAATGAGAAGGAGCAGTGAGGACCATGTGCAAAGAGGAGTCAAACTCTTTTTTTCTGTTTTCCTTGCTCAGATTAGGACTGTTTCTTGACAACAAATCAGCACCGATCAGTTGACAAGTAGCTGATGAGCGGATATACCAATAGAAGACACCAGGAGAGACTTAAAGACAATTGTGAGCATGAGCTCTTGAATCAGACTGTCTGGCTTCTGCCACTGACTTACTCTGTAATCTTCGAGAAGCTTTTCAGCTTCTCTGTACCTTAGCTTCCTCATCTAAAATGAGAATAATAATAGAACTTATTTCATATGTTTTTAGAAGAACTAAATAATTGCAATGGCAGTGTTAAATGGTGGCTGTTACATCTCATTACATTATGCATGTAAAATAGAAGTATATGACAAGATCACTATCAAGACCTAACATCCTATATAATAAATGGCTAATATGCAAATTGACCAAACAGCAGAATGACCGATCACTATGATGCACACTGACCACCAGGGGGCAGACACTCAACACAGGAGCTGCTCCCTGGTGCTCAGTGTACTCCCACAGGGGGAGTGCTGCTCAGCCAGAAGCAGGGCTCACGGCTGGCGAACACAAAGGCAGTGGTGGGAGCCTCTCCCATCTCTATGGCAGTGCTAAGGATGTCTGAGAGCAGGCCTAAGCCATCAGTTGGACATCCCCCAAGGACTTCCCAACTGCAAGAAGGCACAGGCCGGGCTGAGGGACCCCCCTCCCCGAAGTGCATGAATTTTTGTGCACTGGACGTCTAGTAAAGAATAATCAATAGGTAAATATCAACCTGAGACTACAACAACAAAAATACCAGAGTGGCATGTGCATGATTATTTCACTTGCATAGAAAATAAAATGGATTCAAGGGGCAAGTTTCCCAGGTACTATTGCAGTCCAGAAAAGCTTATGAAGGAGTCAGTATTTGCGATGAGCATTGAGGCTTATGTAGAAGAGGTAGGGTTGGAAGTGGAAGGGCATTTGGGGTGAAAACCTCCTTTGTTTGTGTCACCAATACAGGCCAGCCCAGGCCTGCACATAAGGCTATGGATGAACCAAGCTACAATGGAGGAGGAAGGAGTGAGACTCAGACAAGAAAAGTCAGCAGGGAACAGTGGTGGGTCCAGAATTCCAAGTCAATAGCAATTTTCTAAACAGCCACCGATGTTCTCTCTCCATTAGAAACATTTAAAAGACTGCATTGCAGAGAAACAGCTAAATGTTTTAGAAATCCCCAAATGAATGCCAGAATGGATAGTGGATCTTGAATTCCAGGGAGATTCATTAATCCACCCTGGATACAGCGAGCTGGTAGCAAAGCTGGTTCAGAGCCAGACCAGAGGAGCCCACGCTCTCCCGCCCTGCATTCCTCCCCCCGGGCTGGGGCCGGACACTCTGCTCGCGGAGCACTCTGCTAGCTCCAACGCTGCAGGACACCTATCACTCTCTTTATTGTTCATGAGGGAGTGGACCCTTCTGCTGCAAAAGGGAAAAACTCGCCCAAGTACCCCGGTGACCCCCTCTCGTCCTGCATGCAGGCTTTCCTCCAGAATGGGTTCCCCCTCCCGGGGCTAGTAACAGTGAAACCAGCCACGCTGATGAGCTAGCACTGCCATTGGGGGCATATTAGAGCTGCTAAAAACAACTTTTCTGGTGTTTTCACGCTTTGATAGTTCAAAAGTAGTCATGCCATCCTGCCTGAAATTTGCTCTTCGGTAAGTTGGGCCACCATGGATTCGCAGTCACCATTACTGCTGCCAGGACAGTGTCCTGTGGCCCCAGGGGGAAGCCCACACCGCTGGGAGGCTTGAGCACCAGAAGTGGTCCCCAGAGACAGTTCGTCACTCTCACTTGTACTTATAGACACCTCACCATGCAGATTTCAGGGCCTGGGGGCGGGGGGGGGCGGTAGTCTGCCTAAGGCTGATGCTCGGAAATCAAGTAACTCGACTGCCCAAAATGGACACACTTTGGAAACTGAGTCCCAGAGAGGATCTACACTGCTTCCTTCCTCACCCCTGCTTTTTCCACAGCCTATGTCATCATCCTCTCAGGCCAGCCTTCATTCCCCGTTACTGTGACTTAACACCCTGAAGCGTCCACATGCTGCAGGTGGCGCAGTGCCTGTAAGTGAAGGGGGCAGAAGACTCTGACCCCAGCCCTACTTTTTCTCACAACCAGCTCAGTAGCCTTGGGCAGGTTCTCTCTCAGGACCTCTTGTTCCACATCTGTGACTTGAAGGGCCTGGACTGGCCGGCTCTGCATGTCTTCCTTCCCCACGTCCTCCTCTCCACAGCAACTAGTACCCCTTGCCTTCGGCAGCCTTCTTGCCTCTCCACCCTCTGCTCTTTACCTCCTTTCATTTCCTTGAATCTGGCCTCCTTCTCCCCCATACTTCCTATTTTGCTTCCTGTGCTTTTTCATCCCTTTTGCCCTAAAGTGGTCTTAAATGTCAGGGGACCTGAGACTAAAATGAGGGGACACTTATAAGACTACTTGCAAGGACAGGGACATGAGCAGAGGGCCACCCTTAAGTCCATCGCTCACTCTACTTCTCAGAGGGCCACAGGCTGCCTACTCCCACTGTGCACCCACCCAGAAATTCTTTCTGCCACATCTTCTGGGCCCACTTCTCTACCACTTCTTTCACTGACACAGGAAGTAATAAAACCTTGTTCCCTACATTCATCTCATGGTGCTATTCCTGAAGCAGAGTGCCTGATATCTGATCCAACCAAGTTCCCTTTCTACAGACAGGAGCGTTGCAGCCCAGCCAGTTCAATAGCTTTCGCAAGGTCACCTGGCTGCCTGGCGGCAGGCAGGCAGAGCTCAATTCCTGCACCATCTATGGAAGACTGATGGCAGTCATGCAGGGACCCTCTGGTTTTGTAGTCTTTGGAGGCTGCAGTGCTCCCTCGTACACATTGGTTCACAGTCACAGCCAGAGGGAAGCGAGCCCCGGGAGTGTCAGTGTTCCCTCCCACCTTCCCGCCCCAGGCAGCCCTGGGTTGGTGTTTCCTAAGGCCCCCGCAGAGCCCTCTGGGGCAGAGGTGAAGAGCATGACCTCTTAACATTCCAGACAGGTTGCTGGCTGCTTTTGCTGTGAAGAGTCTGAAGTTAGATCCCTGTTGTGGGCATGCCTTGCCTACCAGACACAGAACAGAATTTAGAATAGGGCCCCACAATCCCTGCTCCAGGCTCCCAATGCCTTTCATATTCCTGCAGTGGTGCTCACCCTCTCCCACTTCACCCAGCGGGATTCCTCATCTTCCACTGCAGCCCTCTCTCCACTGATTCGCCACCCGTTGCCCCCCTCCCCTTTCCAGGTGCCTCCGAAGGGGCCCTAGACTGGATTTCAGGGGCACAGCTCTGCTGGCAACCTTTGTGTCCACTGCTTTGTGCTTTGCCGAGATTTATCTACAAAATGAGATTAATAATGGGTATTGTACATACAGGAAAAAGATTTTACCTGTGAAGTGCCATGAACTTCTCTCCTCCACTTGAAGAGAGATGTTATGGATTGTGATGAGACACAGCATGAGGTAGTGAGAAAAGAAAGACACCCAAATGCAGCAAAGCAAGTTAATATAAACAATGGGCATATTTCAGAAGTTCCAGTTCTTGCTGTCATGGAGTTCTGCTGAGAAGTTATTGACTAACAAGAGTAGAATGTGACTAACCTGGGAAAATCTCTATTACATAGTGCTCTACATACAGCAGCTTCCTATCTTATCTAATAAAAGAATAATATTGAAATTGACTGTTTCTATGAGACGCCTAAGCCACACCCACTAGCCAATCAGAGAGGCTGTGTGCAAATTAACCCAGCCAAGATGGAGGCCGGCAGTCACGGAGCTAGAGTAAACAGCAGGCTTTCGTTGCACCAGGAATAAACTGTCTGCCTAGGCTGGCTGGGCCTCTCTCTGCTCCCAGCAACATAGTTGCAACATTGTTGCAATTATAGAAGCCACGGAGCTGAAGCAAACAGGAGCCTTCTGTTGTACCAGCGATGGAGGAAACTGCCTGCCTAGGCCGGCTGGGCCCCTCTCTCTGCTCATGGCAACATTCTTTCAATTATAGAAGCCACGGAGCTGAAGCCAACAGGAGGCTTCATTACCTGCCTAGGTCTGGCTTAAAGGAACAGTGTATCAATTATAGAAGATAAATAAACCCCAGAAACCTGCTTCCAGCCAGCCTTGCTGGAACGTTGGGTCAATGGGACCTGTGGGCAGCCTGAAAGCCTAAAAACAGCCCTCAGCCCCGTACCCAGGCTGACCAGGCACCCCAGTAGGAACCCGAACCCTGCAGGGACTGTGGGCAGCCTGAAAACGGCCCTCAACCCCTCACCGAGGCTGGCCACACCCCAATGGGGTGAGGGTTCACACTGGGGGCCTTGGCCAGCCTGCAAACAGCCATCAGCCCCTCACTCAAGCTGGCCAGGCATGCCAGCAGGTGGACATCCCCTGAGGGGTCCCAGACTGCGAGAGGGCACAGGCCGGGCTGAGGGACCTCCAGAGTGCACAAATTTTTGTGCACCAGGCCCCTAGTATGATGATAACAAAGAATGCATTCAATCACACAGAGACTTCTCAAACTTACCAAAGTGCACAGACATTCCCCCAGCAGTGAAAAGGTCCCGTTTTGATTTGAGAATGAAATGTGGTGGTGATAAATGTTAGGGTTATTACCAATTAAAAGCCATGTTCAGCATCCATGCCAGGCTTTCAGACCTGTATTGGTTGATTAATCGGCCCCACAGTGCAGGAAGACAGAGACATTACCCCTAATTTATACATGGGCACATGCAGTCGCCAGTGCTTCTAGATGAGAGTAATGCAGATGGGCTCATACTCTTCCAGCTGGTATACCCCCCTGCAGCATCCCCAACCCTGTTGTTGGGAGGAGCACATAGCTCTCTCAGCAGGATGCCCACCTGGCTTTAAAGAGTGAGGGCAGTTGATATAGTTCCAGTGTTGGTTCCTTTAGGTTTTGAGGGCTCATGAACCCCTTTGCCACAGGATCTGAGGAGAAATGGTACTACTGCCACCTGAGGGACTTGTGATGATGGAGAAGGTACTCCCGGCCTGCCAGTGAGGAGGCAGGGCTCTAAGTCTGGCCTGCAGTGTGACTTTCCCTTTTGACCTGTGGCCCTGGGTTTCCTCCTCTGGGAAATGAAAGGGTTAAACTATATTCGCCTTAAAATTCTTCCCAGCAGTGTCATTCTGTGCTTCAATAACAGAGAATAGCAGTGAGCTGAGAATTTCTTAAGTCACTAATTCTCTATGTAGTCAAGGTTAGGGTGTAAAAGTGGACAGATGCCTTCACTCTTACAGAACCTCCATATACTAGCAGTCAGTCCAGAGTTGGGAGAATGTGTCACATAGTAAGTCAGTAAGATTTACTAAGCATTGACTATGCAGCTGGGCCCTGGGAGAGAGCTTCTTCAACTCAGGAAGCTCCATGATGGATTCTTCCTCATGCCCCGCCCTTCCCTAGAGACCCTCCAACATGAAATAACAGCAAGCAGCAAGGTCACTATAATTTAATTTAAAATAATGGTAATGATAAAGGCCACTTAGGCTTACCAGTGATCCATGCTTTATAAATGTTGGGGAGAAAAACAAGGGGTAAGGAAGTGCAGATAGAGTGAGGTCAGCGGCCCATGAAGTGATCAATACACAGAACGTGAGCCTCATGCACCTATTATTCTTAATTCATTCCCTCTCACTGATCCATGGCAGCTAGTGGTTGAGGACATAGGAAGTGGAGTTCTACTAGCTAGGTTCCAATTCCAAAGCCAATTATTAGCTATGGGCCTTGGTTTTCTGACCTTAAATCAGAGTTAAAATTGCAATTACCTCATGGAGTTGTGAGGATGAAATAAGTATGTGCTTGTGAAGCATTTAGAATTGTGCTCAGCACTTAGAATCACTCAGCAAATGTAAGATGTCAGTATTCCTATGGGTACAACTTCCTTTCTACCTGCCACAGGCTCCAGGTTAAACTGATTTGAGGAAGAGGGACTTTTACACTTGATTTTTAAAAAATTAACCTTATTGAAATATAATTCATATTCAACTAAGTGTTCAAATTTTGCCTGTTATAGTTGGATTTTTAATAACCTTACAGCAGTGTAATTTCATTTACCCAGTGCCCTCCTGTGTGATGGTTACACATCTTTCACTTATGCATGTATTATAGACCCCACCCCACAGTGTTAATATTTTTTGCCTTAGTCAGTTATCTTTAAAGTAAATTATGAAAAAAAAATAAGGCAGTGTTTTATATTTACTCATTCATGCACCATTTCTGGTGCTCTCTTTCTGTAGATCCAGGTTGGCTTCTGGTATCATTGCCCCTCACTCTGAAGCACATCCCCTAGCGTTTCTATAACACAGGTCTGCCGAATTATCTCAGCTTTCATTTTTCTGAAAATGCCTTTATCCCATCCTCTTTTTGAAGTAGATTTTTATTGTTTATTGGCGTGACATTGGTTAACATTATTTACATTTCAAGTGTATAGTTCTATAATACATCATCTGTGTTATGAACTTACCAATCAAACTCTAGTCTCTTTTCATCACCATACATTTGACCCTTTTTCATCCTCCCCACACCTCCTCTCCCTCTGGTAACCACCATTCTACTGTCTGTGTCTATGAGTTTGTTCAGTTGTTATATATTCCACATATAAGTGAAATCATGTGGTTCTTGTATTTTTTGATCTGACTTATTGCACTTAGCATGGTCCTCTAAGATCCATCCATGTTGTTGCAAATGGCAGTATTTCATCCTTTCTTATGACTGAGTAGTATTCCATTATATATATACTAGAGGCCCAGTGCACGAAATTCATTCATGAGGTGGGGGGTCCCTCAGTCCAGCCTGCACCCTCTTGCAATCTGGGACCCCCTTGGGAGATGTCTGACTGCTGGTTATCCCTCTCACAATCTGGGACCACTGGCTCCTAACCACTCAACTGACTGCCTGTCTGATCACCCTTAACCACTCACCTGCCTGCCTGATGGCCCCTAACAGCTCGCCTGCCTGCTTGATCAATTCTAACTGCTCACCTGCCTGCCTGATCACCCCTAACTGCCTCTTCCTTGGCCTCTGCACCCAGGACCTGAGCTTCCCTCCCTCTGGCCAGCCACAGGCACCTGGGCCAGCTTCGCCTGGGCCAGCATCCAGGACCCTGGGCGACTTTGCCTGGGCAGGCACCTGGGACCCTGGTGGCTTCGCCCAGGCCCCAGCTTTGTCAGGAGGGACAACCAAATTATGTACAGAAGATGCCTGGTCTATCCGGTCTAATTAGCATATTACTCTTTTATTAGTATAGACTGGAGGCCTGATGCAAGGATTTGTGCACCAGTGGGGTCCCTGGGCCTGGCCTGCGCCCTCTCACAATCCAGGACCCCTCGGAGAATGTCAGAGGCCCAGTGCATGGATTCGGCCCAATCCCCACAGCCAGGCCGAGGGACCCCACTGGTGCACAAATCCATGCACCGGGCCTCTAGTATGCTTATAAGATCTTTGGTTAATCTCTTCCCGCCCTTCCCCTTCCTCCCTTCCTTCTGAGATTCATCAGTCTGTTCCATGTTTCCATGCCTGTGCATTAAGTGTCTGCCCCATGGTGATCATTGCACATCATAGCTACCTGTTGAATGGTCAAATGGTCAGACGGTCACTTAGGCATTTATATATATATAGATGTATATAGATGTATATCACATCTTCTTTATTCAGTCATCCATCGAAGGAAACTTAGGTTGTTTTCATGTCTTGGCTACCATGCAATGAACATAGGGTTACATAAGTGTTTTCAAAACTTCCAAGTAGATACCCAGATGAGGAATTGATGGGTCATGTGATAGTTCTAGTCTTAATTTTTTGAGGAACCTCCATACTTTTTTCCATAGTGACTGTACCAGTTTTCATTCCCTCCAGTAGTGTATGAGGGGTTTTTTTTCTCCTCTCTAACACTTATTTATTGTCTTCTTGATAATAGACATTTTAACAGATGTGAGGTAGTATCTCATTATAGTTTTGATTTGATTTTTCCTTGTAGCTAGTAAAGCTGAGCATCTTTTCATATATCTGGTGACCATTTGTATGTCTTCTTGGGAAAAGTGTCTGTTCAAATCCTCTGAAATTTTTTAATAGGATTACTTATTTATTTTGTTGTTGAGTTGTGTGAATTTATTATATGTTTTTGATATTAGACCCTTATTAGAGGTGTTGTTTGACAATATCTCCACACATTTGGTTGGTTGCTTTTTTGTTTTGTTGATTTATTTGTTTTTCTGTGCAGAAGCTTTTTAGTTTGATATAGTCCTGTTCATTTATTTTTGCTTTTACTTCCCTTGCCTTTGGGATTAAGGTCATAAAATTCTCTCAGAAACCAAGATTCATAAATTTAGTAACTGTTTTCTTCTGTGTTTAGGTCTTTGATCCATTTTTATTTAATTTTCTGTATGGTGTCAAATAGCAATCTAGTTTCATTCTTTTGAATGTGGTTTTTCTAATTTTTCCAACACCATTTATTAAAGTGGCTTTCTTTTCTCCATTGCATGTTTTTGACTTTTTTATTTAAAAAATTAGTGGTCCATATACATGAAGGTTTATTTTTGGGTAATTGATTCTGTTTCATTGGTCTGTGTGTCTGTTTTTCTAATGCTGTTTTGGTTATAATAGCTTTGTAGTATAATTTGAAGTCAGGAAGTGTAATACCTCCATCTTTGTTCTTTTTTTCTTAGAATTGCTTTGGCTGTTCAGGGTATTTATAGTTTCATAAAATTTTGATGACTTTTTGTTCTATTTCTTTTTAAAATGCCTATGGGATTTTTGATGGAGATTGCATGAAATCTGTGTATTGCTTTTGGTAATATGGTCATGTAGATGGACCTTGTGTTGTTATTATAAACCACGTAGTCACTCCTTGTCTTTTGATTAGAGAATTTAGTCCATTAATATTCTTTAAATTATTGATGGATATGTACTTGTTACCATTTAAAAACATGTTTTTTGGTTGTTTTATAGTTCCTCTGTTTCTTCTTTTGCTTTCTTCCTTTGTTCTTTGATTACTTTCCTTAGTATTATGCTTAGAGTCCTCTCATTATCTTTTATGTATCTATTATAGATTTTTGCTTTGTGATTAGCATGAGGCTCACATATAACAGCACATATATATCTGTTTTAAGTTGATAGCATCTTAAGTTTGAAGGCATTCTAAAACTCTAAATTTTTGCTCCCTGTTTTATGTTTTTGATGTCACATTTTACTTTTTTTTTATTTTGCGTACCCTTTAACTGATTATTGTGGTTATAGTTATATTTATTCCTTTTTTTCTTTTAGCCTTCATATTAGATTTATAAGTAATTAATCCACTTATAAAATAATAGAATAGTTTTAAATAATAATATAAGAATAAACTGTGCTTCATGTACTCACAACTATAAACCTATTTTTGCCATATGCTATGTATATATACATATTTATCTTTAGCAGTTAAATTTATATTTCTTTTGTGTTCTTGTTACTAATTAATGTCCTTTATTTATAGCTGAAAGAAGTTTTGTTAACATTTCTTTTAAGATTGGTTTATTATTTTTTAAAATATATTTTTATTGACTTCAGAAAGGAAGGGAGAGGGAGAGATAGAAATATCAATGATGAGAGAGAATCATGGATCGGCTGCCTCCTACATGTCCCCTACTGGGAATCGAGCACACATCCCTGGGCATGTTCCCTGTGCAGGAATCAAACTGTGACTTTCTGGTTCATAGTTTGATGCTCAACCACTGAGCCACACCCCTTGGGCAGCTTTTGCTTTTTTGCGACTCTTTTTTCTTCAGTTTTAAATAACTACTGGGTAGAGTATTCTTGGTTGATATTTTTTCTTTTAGCACTTTGAATATTTCATGCTACTCCCTTCTAGCTTGCCAAGTCTCTGCTGAAAAATCTCCTGGGAGTCTCATGTGGGTTTGAAAAATATCCTGATTGAACCCCTATGTGAGGGTTCCCTATATGTAACAAGTTGATTGTATCATGCTGATTTTAAGATTCTCTTTTTTGTATTTAACTTTTGACATTTTAATTATAATGTGTCTTGGTGTGGATATTTTAGAGTTCATCTTATTTAGACTCTCAGAGCTTCCTGAATCTGGATGTGTGTTTCCTTTTTCAGGTTAAGAAAGTTTTCCATTATTATTACTTTAAATACATCCCTCCCGCCCCTTTTCTCTGTCTCTCCTTATAGGACCCATATAATTAAAATGTTATTATTCTTGATGTTGCCCATAGCTCCCTTAGTTTATCTCTGCTTTTAATTTTTTTCTTTCTACTGTACTATTTGAATGAGATACACTGCTCTGTCTTCTACATCAATGATCTTTTCCTTCTGTTTTATCTAGTCTGCTGTCAATCTTCCTAGTGTAAATTTCAGTTCAGTTCTTCAGCTCTGTTACTTCTGTTTGTTACTTCCTTATATTTTCTGTCTCTTTGTTGAAAATATCACTGGGTTCATCCATTCTTATCCCAAATTCAGGGAGCATCTTTATGATCATCACTTTAAAATTTTTATCTGGTAAATTACTTATTCTGATTCAGTAAGGGTTTTTATTTTTCTGAGTTTTTATCTTGTTCTTTCAGTTGTAACATATTCCCCTACTTCCTTATTTGACATAACTCTCTTGTGTGTTTTTCTATGTATTAGGCAAAACAAATACCTCTCCTCCCAGTCTTGAAGGAGTATCCTTGTGTAGAAGATGATTTTTATCTTTCAACCTAACCCTAGCTTTGGTTGTCTCTCAAACCTTTGTGATTGCTTAAGCAGCCTAATTTATTCTAAATAGGTCCCAGTTGTTGAGGATCTACTAAGATCTTTCAGTATTCCAAAGGAAGGAGTCTTAGGCAGCACCTAGTTTCTGGCAGATTGAAAGACAGACCCCCAGGCATTAGCTTTTAAAATATGCAAATATATACAGTCTTGTGGGAACACAGTGGTAAGCCCTTCTGGACTCCAGACCAGACAATCTGGAGGTGTTCCTTGGGCATCTTGAGACCGGTGTATAAGCACTTTTTGAGGAGGCACCAGATGGCTGTAGTGAGCCAAGGGAGACCACATATATGGCACCCACCAGCCTATGTTTCCTGAGAGCATATCCATGGCTTCTAATTGCATAACAAACATAAAGTCTGCTGCTCAAGCTGGAGCTCCAGTACAAATAAATAGCCTTTCTCACAGAAAGACTGGGGGTGGGATTTAGTCTGCTGCCTGTGTAGTGCCCTGGAGAAAGAGGGTGGAATGGGGAGGGTTGCTAGCTTGCTAAGAACTGCCTTTCTGATTGTTATAGTGCTAACCTGGAACGCAAGCCCCCCTGGCCACCAGTGCCAGGCAATCAAGGAGCATTCCCTTTGTTGAGCCTTACCCTACACAGCTTGCAGGAACAGGTGGGCATCAAATCAGAGTTTTCTGTTAACTTGACTAACACCATTCGCTCTGCTCTCATGATTGCCTGGGACCTACCCCACACAGTTCCCAGGCTGGTGTGAACCTCTTCCAGCAGCTTTTTTACACAGCCTGTCCTGGCGCACATTGAACACTTTCCAAAAATCTCTCAAAGGTTCACAAACTCCAAACAAGAGCATCTGGCCTCAGCATGCCTTGTACCTCTTACTAAGCAACCTCAAGCCTGACACTAGGAGCAGCCAGCCTCTCCCAGACCTCCAAGCCCAGAACAGTGGCAGCCTTCTACAGATCACTTTGTAGCTCCTATCAGGTGGTCCTGGCTAGGCCCAGGCAGTGGCTGACCTTGGCCTGCACCAGAGTCCCTCCCAAGAGGCCCCAGAACCAACACACCTGGTGACTGGCTTCAGACCACACCAGGGTAGCACCCAACCAGCTCCACACTACAGGCACCAGAGCTCCACTAAAGAGAATCCTGCTTCATGGAGTCGGATCCTGCACAATAGCTTGTCTGCTGTAGTCACTCACGCCCATTCTCATAGCCAGTCAGCCTGAGGGAGAAATTCCTCCCACTGACTTGGCAACAGCAATCAAGGCTCAACTATAACAGGAAAGCACACACAGCCCACACAAGGGACACCCGTGGAACACCCAACTCAGACAACCAGGGAGTCTGCACCACTGGGTCCCACAGGAACCAGAAGATATGGAAAAGAGCCATATATAAAATTTGGAAGTTAAGAATACAATAATAATTTTTTAATGCAGTGAATGGATTTAAATGAAGACTTGGCACAGCTGAAAATAGAATTATTGGCCTTCATAGCAGTGCGCGGGGGCGAGGGGGGGGGAATATTGAGAATCAAGCATAGAGAATCAAAAGAATGGGAAATATAAAAAAGAAGTAAAATATTGGGGAAATAAATGGTAAAAATTATGAAATGTTCTCTAAATCTATCGATAGATTTATGAATTTTTATTAATGTGGTGAATTATACTTTATCCTGTTATTTAAGTGTAATATATGGTTTATGCATCTGTATATGTTCTATCTCACACATCTTTTATCAAAAAGTTTTTTTAAAAAAGGAAAGGTTCTGGTCTAGGCATCTATATT
Organism: Murina feae; assembly: GCA_004026665.1. Classification (NCBI taxonomy): domain Eukaryota; kingdom Metazoa; phylum Chordata; class Mammalia; order Chiroptera; family Vespertilionidae; genus Murina; species Murina feae. The sequence continues at coordinate 51,102 of PVJC01000296.1, forward strand.
ATTGCAGGTATCAAAAGAAGTCTGCTTTCTATTGTGCCATTAGCTGAAAGATGCAGTTTATCACCCGTAGGGAAGGGGCACACAGGGTACCAAATCATGATCTAATCACTTCCAGTGAATTCATGTTGTCATGGGAGATACAATGTTGAGAAGAATTGTGAAGCCCTTTATGGGAGCAGAGGGAGAGAGGCCATGATTAATAACAGTATCTGCCATGCACAGGGTCAGAAAGTTGTGGAATGTATTTGCCATTTTTGCCTGCATAGTGGCTAATTTTGGAGGATTTAAAGTAAGGTTCTCTTAACTCCAGCTCCAGCATTTACAAGGTGTGTAATCTTGGACAAGTTTTCTGTCTTCCCTAAGTCTCAGTTCATTTATCTTTATTAAAACAGTCAACTAATTAAATTAAATGATACATGTAAAGCATATCTTGAGTCCATAGGAAAGGTAGCTGGTATTATCATTATTGTTGTTTGCTTTGGATCATCTTATCTCCATTTTACCATATTTATTTTTTTCTAATATCAAGATGTCTCTTATTTTTTTCTCATCACGACCCCTATTGCTGACACACACAAAAAAATAATAATTCAATGTGAAGGTTGATATTTTAATTACTCTCATAGTTTTTAATTTATTAGGCAACAGAGCATACACCATTTCTTTCCTGGGACAACAACCTCCTTTAATGTTCATCAAACTGCTTGTGGGATGCACAAGTTTATTAACATGGAAAGGTTCAATTAAGCATAACTGAAAACCTCTAATGAATAAGGACATTTTAATAAGAACATGATTTAAAAGAAAACACACACACACACACACCTTGAGATTGCAGGAATGCAATCAGGCAAGAATTCTTCTCCCCTTCATGGAGAAACTTCCAGTAAGAAAATGTTTCAGGTAACTTTGACCGTCAATGTGACAAACTTACTTTTAACCCAAGAGAGACCTACCTGCTTTATAGTTATAGATTTATTTTCTTTTGAAAGTCAGTAAGCCTATGAATCTATAAAAAGTGTATGTTGTTCCATTAGTCAAATGAAGGTACATGATCCATGAATTTCTTCTTAATTCCAGTTTCTAGCCAGTCCACACTGGTTCATGTATATCAGAAGTAAGCATAAGTCAATAGTCACAGTCTGATGATGGTGATGATGATGATCACAACAACGATGATAATGTTGGTAGTCACAACCACACATGCTGATAGTTCATTTGCAGATTCCAGTCAGGTATGACTTTGGAAGATGAGGACCCAGAGTTGGCTAGTGAGTTAAACATTTATCTGATAACCCTCCCAAATTGGGGACTTCTGGCTCATAAAACTCAGAAGCCCTACAAATAAGGTAATTCCTCCTAGTTTAATGGAATGGTGATGGTGGCATATGGAAAGCCAATGATACTTTGCCAACTACTGTAAGTTCATTGTTCTGTCTGCCCTACATTGTTCTATTTGCCCCACCATATCCCTGTCCACCCTTCTCCACTATGCTCCTTGGCCAAAGGGGCTAACCCTATAGACTACATTAAAAAGCTACCTTGCACTCTGGTTTCCAGTTGGTTTCATTCAATGGGGAGCAGAGCAGGAGCCCAGTAGGAGAGAGGAAAGTCAGAGGTTTTTGTCCTGAGATCTTTCCCAGGTCATCTTGGGCTGGAATCATCACAGCTCCTCTCACAATGGTTCTCTCAGCAGATTTCTCTCCTTCCCATGTGTTTCTACTATCCTGATATTTGGAACTTGGTTTTATTCTTTTTACAAATTACTTTGAGTACCTACTATGTGCAGATCATGTAGAAGGGGTTTCTGAGCAGGGCAGTTTTAGGATGAATAATGGGCTAATGGTGCAGAATGGGCTGAGTGGCAGGAACCAGATACGAGAAGCCCAGTCTACCAATCCAGACAGGAGACAGTAAGGATAGCAGTGGCTACAGTGGGAAGAGCAGATATGACAGATACTATTGGTGAAGAATTGCTGGCATTTGGTGAAGAAGTAAACAAAGGTAACAGCCAAGTTTTGAGCCTTGTGGGGACTAGGGAAATGCTATGAGTTCAGGTTTATATGTATTGAGTATAAGGTAATGGTAGGGTATCCCAGTAGAAATACCTAGTAGCTTATTGGAGATTCATGGCTTGAACTCAAAATAGAGGGCAAAGAAAATGTATTGCAAATTTGGATTCACTTATAATGGTGACTATTGAACCGTTAGGAAGGAGTGAAGTGAATGAATTTCCTGAGAAAGGGAGAGTTTAGAGAGACACAAAAGTATAAAAGATTAACTGTGAGTAAATGGCAGAAAGAAGCTTACCCCCTGACATGCACGGCGCACATGTCCATCCCACTGGCACTTTGTCTTTCTTACTCCCCAGGTTGGGGTAGTCTCTCCTTCCTTCATGCTTTCACAGTTCTTTGGACAAATTATTAGGAAGATTATCACCTCCTTCTGCAATTAGCTCTTTTCACGTCTGCCTCTCCATGTAGCTGAAAGTTCCTCATGGGCAGGGACTTCATCTCTTTTGTCTTTGTAATATTCCTCAGATTAAAAGAGGCCTAGAAGAGAGGGCAGGAAGGAAAGAGGCAAAGAACTAATTATGGAGTTGAGGAAACTAAAATTGTACACTGTCATGGAGACAGGGAGAGTTTAATAATCGACAGCCAGTCGGAGGCCATAGGAACATTTGGGGATACAGGCTTGGTAAGAGTGGTAATGATGCAGGCCCACTGTCACGAGGGGAAAGGAGTGCCGAACTGCTCCTACCATCTGTCACAGCTGTCAGAGCCCCTTCCACAACTGTGTTGTAGCTGGAAAGAGAGACCCTATCCTACGTGTCTCCTGCTCTCCAATGGCGCAATGTAGGCCAATGTCCCTGTCTTGCCCTCAGCAGTAATCAAGTGTTTTTTTAAAAAGTAAAAATAAAATTAAAAATTTAATGTATCACCCTGTAGGGCCCTCATACTAGTTAGGGTGAGGCATTTTCTGTAGCCAGCATTGGGTTCACCTACTTTACCAGTTCACACATTACTGACAAGAGTGATGTGACAAGGATCACCAGCTGTGAAAAGCCAGTAACTGCTTAAGAGTGTCTGGGGCCTCAGGTGGCCAGCTGAGATTGTGGCCTCCCAGCATGACTGCAGAGCTCTGGGCCTTGCTTCCCAAAGTTTAGTCAGTGGAATGGCAGCTTTGGTATCATCTGAGGCCTCATCAGAAATGCAGAACTCAGGTCCCACCCAAGAGGGACCAAATCGAAGTGCATTTTAACAGATTCCCAGGTAACTCATCTGCATTATCACTGCTTTAGTTTCCACTGATAGTGTCAGCACACTTATAATAATGGCATTTACTGTGGGCCAGATATTTTCCTGATCACTTGACATAAATTAACTTGCTTAATTCCCACATCAACTTTATAAGGTAAGTCCTATCATCCTCCTCACTTTAAGATGAGATCAAATAGCTTGTCCAAAGTCACATGGCTGAGAAGTGGTAGAACCGGGATTCAACCCAGTTACTTGGCTCCAGGGGCCCCTGTGCTTTAACCACTGTACTGCTATGCTCTTCCTCCCCCACCTCCCATGGCAACTGTCCAGGGACTTCTTAGGTGCTCAGTAAGCTCCCAAGTGGGGATGCAAAGCTGTCTGTGGTGCTGGAGAAAGGCAACCTTAACACTTCGAGGCAGAGCTTTCTACCATCTGGGTACACCTTCTCCCTTTAGGGCAGGGGAGCTCCTCTGAAGTACCTGACAAAGGAAAGAGTCATTCTAGATTCCCCTCGTAGGATAGGTTGGTGTTTCATATGCACTTTCTGAAAGTCAGTGTCCAGGTTCAAGGTGAATGAGGTCTGGGGCAGAGTGGACATGGTAAAGACAATGTTCTTTACTTGAGCACCTGTTTTAATGGGAATACATTCCTTTCCTAGAGTATCCAAGTCCCAGGAGGGGCTGGTAAAGAAGCTTACAGTTGGCTTGCCATGTACTGCCATTTTGTTTGAATTTGGCTAATATTGAAAACATAACTCACTTTGGTGAGGTCAGCCTCTCAGTTAATCATCATTCAGCTCATCAAACCTCTGGATTAAGCAGTGTGTTTTCCTGCCACCATTCTATGAGGAGAGGACAGCTAACTTAAATTAAGAAGTTATCTAAATTGCTGGCCCAGTGAGGGCAGTCCTGAATCCTCCCCAGTCCTAGACAGAGATGTGTCTTTTTAACCACAGCCCTGAGTCAGCACCAAAACCAACAGTAATTTCATCGGAAAAACTGACTGCTTTAGAAATGGGGTCTGTCCCATTTCAAAAGATTGTTTACAGGTTTGAGATTGGTGAGACAACTCTTTAAATCTAGACTTGCTGTTTGGCAGCATTTTAGGTGGTGCCACACTCTCGAGTTGGATTGAGTCAGCTGAGAGCTTGGTGATAAAGGGACCCTGGAGCCAGCAGAACAGTAGAGGACTGTTGGCCCAGTTCTCTGCCTCCCTCCACTCCCTCAGTGGCATAGGGGATTGTTTTCTCCATATCACCAAGGAGGCTGTCAGGAGAGCCCTTCTCATGTGCTTCCTGAATTGTTTTCTCTGAAAGTCAGTGTGTTTTCTGCTTCTTCATACTTCATACTACAGAAGAGGTAAACTAGTTTCTCAAATCTCCCTTCAGTTGTTTAAATAAGAAGAAAGAAAAAAACAGCCAGGGGGAGCCCTGACTGGTTTGGCTCAGTGGATAGAGCGTTGGCCTGAGGATTAAAAGGTCCCATGTTCGATTCCGGTCAAGGGCATGTACCTTGGTTGCGGGCACATCCACAGTAGAAGGTGTGCAGGAGGCAGCTGATCAACATTTCTCTCTCATTGATGTTTCTAACTATCTCTCTCCCTTCCTCTCTGTAAAAAAAATCAATAAAATATATACTTTTTAAAAAAAAACAGCCAGGGGAAAGCATGAGGCCAACAGATGGAGGCTGAGGGTCTCCCGTGAGTTTCCAAAATCACCCAGCCAGGCAAACTTCTTTTGGAACCTTCAGAGGCCTCTGCCTAGACCGGTCCTCACATGGACAGGTCTTCTTCATCTTCATTGTTCAGCTTTAACCTCAACCCTCCCTTCCTGGGGAAGCCTCCTCTACTCTCCATGCTAAAGGAGGACCCTTATGATACCCTTCTGTTCCATGAAAGATCTTACCAGAGTTTATAATCATCTGTCCGTTTTTGTGATTATTTGATTAATGTCTGGCTTCCATTACAAACTCTATGAGGGCGAGGCCTGGGGGCCTTTTATTCACCACTGTATCCCCTATTCCTAACACAGCAGGCCCATAGAACACAGCTCAGTAAATATCCTTTGAAGGAGTGAAGATTAAGGAATTGAGTTAGATGGTTCCAAAGTTCTCTTCCTGTTCTGATAAACTTTTCAGTCCATCTATGAGAAGCTTTTATCCACCACCACCACCCAAACTTCTCTTCTCCTAGTTCAGTGATTCTCAGCATTGTTGCCTTACGGATTCTGTGATCAGACTTCCTTGATCATTTTTATTGCTTTCCTAATGCTTGTCTGGAGCCATGGAGTCTGAATAGTTAGGAACATGAAGTGTACATTCCTAGCCACCAACAAAAAAGTTATGTCAATATTGAATCCAAACAGCGAATCAAGCTAACATTAGCAAATATCTCCAATTTGAGGTCTTTAATTACTTCTCCCCCTTTCCCTTTCATTTTATACCAGAATGGCTTAAAACTTGAGTTCAAAAGAGGAAACTATGAAGGTAGAGTTTGCATGAAGAGAACAGAGTGCTTGATCAGACAACACTTCTGCATGGTACCTTTCGGTGCCAGTAAATTTTTATTCTCCTCGTTTCTCAGGCTCTTACTCAAACAATAATTTTTGGACTCCTTCCTAATATTTCCCCTGGGGCTCAGAACAGAACAATCCACCAGCAAAAGCAGGGCTTGGTGGGATGCTCTGTAATAAAACAAAAGAATGTAATGTGTCCTCGACCGTGCATCCATTGGTGGACTGTCTGTAACAGGTGTGGAAGCACCAACTCCAGTCAATCTGGGCATTTTCAGGGTAATCTCAACACTATCTTACAGAAAAACACCAGGTTTGGCTTTCCATAATTTGTGGTTTCTCTTGATATTTTAAGGAAAAACAGAATGATTTTATTTATGCAGATCCTTGAAGGCTTTCCTAACCCAGAATTTTCAAGTTGGAATATATTTGATCAGAAGGAATACATTACTGTAAGAGGGAGAAAAGTAAAGTTACACATGTTAGCTAAACTCCATCTTTGTCCTTTTCCTAATCCCAGCGTTTAATGGTGCTATTTCCGAAAGCCCCGTCTTCCCAAAAGGTTGGGCAGCCAGGCATGTGGGTAGTTTTTTCATCCACAGAAGAGGTCACCTAATATGAGATTGGGTTTCTAGATTATTTGTTAATCTCTGTGAACTGTATTGTCCAGTATATTTTTCACATCAAATATTCTATCCGTAAGTACTCATATTAGTTGTCTGATCTTATATCCTGATTTCTGGTGAGGAAAGAGAATCATCATAAATGTAAGCGTTAGGATCTTGTGTTCAGAGGGCATTTTATAGTATCTGCTTTACCAGGCTTATCAAGGGCTCATTTACCTCCACCAGTGTGATCGGCCACCCTGAAGAAGGGCCTAGCAATTGCTTATCAAGCCGTAAGCATGATCTATCTGAGGAGAACGCTTGGGTGGAGAAATGTTGCTTTGTTTTCCAAATTCGAACTTGAGCTGGAGGAGCTGTTTGTGGGACAGTGGTGAGCCAATTCCAAGAAGAAGCTATTAAGCATCCAGGCCTTGAGAGCCAAATTCTCATGATGGACTGGAGAGAAGGAATCCGGGCGCCATGCCTTCACACACCAGCCTGGCTGGTTGTGAAGAAACAGCAAAAATTAGAAGCCTTTCCTGGAACTAGCCTTGGAAACATCTAGGCTCTCCTGGAAGCAGGGACTAGGCTCCCACACCTTGTTGACAGATGCTGTAAGCATGTGTTACTGCTCTATAGACATAGATCATGGAGGCTGAGAACCACAGTCTTGGGGCATGAAGAGGCATTTAGCAGTGGTGAAGCCCATAGGCTCTGAAGCCAGGCCACCTGGCACTAACCTCCATGCCACCAGTCACCAGCTATGTAACTGTAGACAGGCCATTGAACCTCTCTAGGACTCTTTTCTCAATTGTAGCCTGTGATTAATAATAGTACCTACTTCATAGAGTTGTTTCCAGAAGGAAATGGAATAATTCAAGTAGAGTGTTGAGAAATGCACGTGGCCCATGGTAAGTATTCAGAACATGTTAGTGAGGGTATAGGGGTTTTGGTGTGCCAGGGAAATCCTTTACCCAATGGCTGAATCCCTACCAATGCATCTCCTCCAAGAGCTTATTTAGTCAAGGTTTGAATGCCTCTGAGGATGGGGTACCTACTCTCTCTTAAAGCATCTCACACAACCTTCACATAGCTCTGTTCCTTGACCATATTTGTGTTGAATCTAAATCCATTCTGAATCCTTCCTTGTTGGTCCTAGCTCCATCACTATGGTCATATAGAATTCATTTAACACAGTTTAACTCATGTAAAAATTATTGATATCACCCTCCATACCTATGCTTTTTCCCATTCCATGAGTCTTATCTTTTCCTGAGCTTTGAATCTCATGGTTTCAGATTCCTTTGTTATTTTTGTCTTCTGAAAGCAGCTTGTCCTTACAAATGCGATTTACTCTGTGTGCACTGAGTCACTACTGTGCACTGACACAAATATTAGATGAGGCTCCATAGGCTCTTAGTTAAGCAGGGAATAGCATTGTAGGCAGGGGGAACAGCATATGCTGAGATAGGGAGGCATGAAGCCACAGAAGTTCAAACAGTTTGGTATATTACTGGAATTACCGTATAAACTAGAATCAAATGTGGTCAAACTGTGGCATGAGGCAGGTGAATTTCACCTGCAGGTGGTAGGAGTCATTGGAAGATTTCAGCAGGAGAGGAACATGTTCCAATTTGTGCTTTAGTAGACCATTCTAACTGTGGCATGATTGGGCAAAACTGAATGTAGGGAAATTGTTAACAGAATGATGAACACCAAGGGGATGGAGAGGAGGAAAACGAGTCATGGGCCAAAATGTCCAAAAATTATACCAAATGGCTAACAGTGGTCATGTCTGGGTGGTGGAATATGGATGATTTCTTTCTCCTTTTTGTTTCCCTGAGTTTTCCAATTCCTCTATAATAAATATTTTCCATTTTCTGTATATATAGCACATGTTATTTATGTAGTAGAAATAATTTAGTCTAAAATACTTCAGAATCGAACTGGTAGGACTTGATCACTGATGGAAGGAGGCATCTGGGGGATCAGTATCCTGATCTGGATACTCAGGTGGGCAGGGTGGCCACCAACCAAGCCCAAACAGGGGCTCTTAGGAATTCTGTGGCATCTCTGTGGCTGAAAGGAATTCTGGGCTGCTGTGACTTCCTTTTGGCCTCTTTGCATCCCACTCAGTAGTCGCTGCCTGAGTCCGTGGCACCTGAAACTTCCTGGCCATGCATAGCCTTGCCTGTCTGGCAGACTCATTGCATCCAAGCCCACCAGAGCTCCATGACAGTGGCAGTAATTCCTTAGACTGCGTGTCACTCCTTTGGTAGACACCAAGTTGCTGTGTGCTCAGCACCAAGCTAGGCTTAGCCATAAAATGGTCAAAGAATGGACAGTGCCGTCTTCACAAAACTCAACCCAATATGAGAGACAGATAAAAATGTTTAAAAAATTATTTAATGTGCATATGATTCCAAACTGAGACTAGTGCTCCAAAGGAAGGAAATGTTTCCAAGAAGACATGTAAGAAAGGAAACTTCTTTGGTTTGGGAGACTGGGGAAGGATCCCGGGGAGGAGAGTTGCTTGGGCTGAGAGCCAAAGGATTAAATAGGAGGAAATATTAGAAAAGCGGGCTAGCTGAGGGAATGAACAACATTTGTGGCCACCAGGTAGTGGGAGGAAGTATGGTTTGTTTGAGTCTAAAAGAAAAACTGTGTAACCAGGAGTCCTAAGAGTGAGTGGCAGGGCATGGAAGTGGGTGGAGAGATGTGCTGGTTGACCCTCTGGGGCCTTCTGGGCATGAGAAGGATTTCAGTCTTTACTCTAGGAGCAGACCCTCTGGCTGTGGCACAGAAGAGAGTTTCCCATCTTGTGTCTCCTACCATTTTCTTGCCATCGGAGGCCGTGGCACTGGAGGCCTGATAACAAAGGCCCCTCCTTGCAGCAGACATCCCTGAAAGTTGCTTTGCAGCTCAGTTTTCAACCTTCTCATGACTTCACATACTTTATCACTAATGTGTGTACAACGTGCTAAGTAATGGAATCATTTGGATCTGAAACATCTCGTTCTAATGGGAGGCTGCAAAGCACTCCTTAATTCCCAGGTGAAATGATTCCACCTTTTCTCTTCTTTTATTTATTTTTTTTCTCTCCCAGCTTGGCTGTAGCTGTGGAGACTTCCCCTAGTTAGGTTTACGAAGGCATCCACCAGATCACAAAGTGCCAGTGACCCCCTGCGGTCTGGGGAGCGGGAGACCCAGGCTTTGTTCACCCAGGGAGGAGGGCGGTGGGTGAATACAGAGGGAAGTTCCAAATACTTAGAAAAATGGAGCGATGTCCGATGTCCATGGTGAGTGGGGAAGTCAGACAGCAACACTGTGGTGTGATTCAGAGGTGGGGGTCCTATCATACCTGTGTGAGAGGAGGCCCACAGAAGTTTTCTGCACAGCTGGCCTAGATGTTAGGCAGGCAAGCCTGCCCTTCCCCCAATCTCTCCCAGGATGTGGAGACTTGGTGCGCTCATGTTGGCAGAAGCTTTCCTGGGACTAATCTGGGGTGACTTGCTGGTGACCACTTATTTGGCATTTGCAAATGAAAACTTGCCACATCCCCTTTAAACAAGGAGCATTCTTGGTGTGTTATTTGTGCTTGATCTTATAAGTAAGGAGGTCCTTCTCCCCATAAGTCAATAGTACAAACCTATAACCCTTGGGGTGCACTGACAAGACCCATGTACTAAATAGTTTTCCATTTACTCTTCTTTTTTTCCATGAAGGGATCTGGGTACCTTCGTGTTTTTTTATTGTGGTGATAGATAGATAGATAGATAGATAGATAGATAGATAGATAGATAGATAGATATAGACATATAGAGATATAAATTTACCATTTAACCATTTTTAAGTGTACAGTTCAGTGACACTAAGTCCGTTCACATTGTGCAGCCACCACCACCATCATCCATCCCTAGAACTTTTTTTCATTTTCTCAAACTGAAATCCAATACCCATTAAACACAGACTTTCTTCAGTGGGGTTTTTGAATGAAAGGCTCTAATATTCTTCAGACTTGGTTCCTGAGGGAAGGTGGCCTGGTAAGAAATCTGTAGGAAGAAAGGTCCACCCATGTAATCCAGAGAAGGTGCCCTCAAAGCTACTTCCTCAACCCTCTCACAGAGGTCTCACCTCCCAGAGGTATCTCAGGGTGTGAATCAGTTTCAGCAAAGGAAGTCCCACCCCCTTGATGCCCTACTACCAGGCCCATCTGTTTTAGAGCATACGGGTCAGCCATAGTCTCTTGAGCGATCACCACATCCTTGCGTGGCTGCCTCTAGTCAAAGTGAGCCTCCCTATAGGGAGCTGCTGCTCCAGGAGAAGAAGAGGGTAAGTTGTCTGTAAGATGGGGTGTTAGGAAACTGCATAGTTCTGGGCAAAACAACATGTTCTTCCCCTTGGTAGGATAGCCCTGCTAGTCCTTTCATTTGGATTTAGCTCCAGAGAGATTTGGAATCAGGCCAGCCTGGATGTCATTGCTCTGTCACTCAATTTCTTCACCTAAAAAGGGGGCTCATGGTGCAAGGAGTATGCTAAGAAGATGGCATGAGATCATGTCAGTATGGCATCCAAGACAGCACATGATTCAATAATGGAAACTGGTGTTCTCACTATTGTCACTGTCTATGGTTTGTCATTGTAGGTCTCCAGGTAGTTCTGAATTCCATCATCAAGGCCATGGTTCCTCTGCTACACATCGCCCTGCTAGTGCTGTTTGTCATCATTATCTATGCTATCATTGGCCTGGAACTCTTCATGGGGAAGATGCATAAGACCTGCTACAACCAGGAAGGCATAGCAGGTAAGGGGAGTTGCTGACTGGCCAGCTGTCAAGAAGCTTTACTGTGTTGTTACTACTTTTCATTCATCCAGGGACACTGCCTCCAACTGACCAGCAGTGCCCGGGAAGGCCTCCATTCCAGGGCTCATTTCCACACCATGGTGAAGGGAGAGGCAGAGATTGCTTGTCTTTTTCTCTTGATAATTTTTGTTTTCACTAAAATAGATATTGGTTACAAATAGCCAAATGCAAGCTTTGTGCAGCACTACTAAACACTGCTTAAATGAGCTGTGCGAATTGAGAAACATCTCTTAGCATCCTTGAATATTTTATTTTAAGAATCAGAACTAACCTAAGGATTTAGATCTATGCTCTGTCGGTTCTTCAGTATTGCTGGCCATCAAAAGTCCTTTCAGGAAGGTGGTGTTGCCTGTCACCAGCAGGTTGGGTGTTCAGGCTGATCCTGACTCCTCTGCTTCTTCGTTTCTAGGCAGAACCCTGGCCCTGTCTCACCCTGGGAGGAGGTCGACTAGTGGTGAAACCTCTTTTCCTCCAGGAGTAGGTTTCACTCAACCTCATGACTTCATAGTCCTTTCCTTTTTGAGAACTTCGCTCTTGTGTTCCTTCCATAAATCAATCTATTTAACAAGCAACGCTGGCTCATTAAGCACTTCCTTGAGGAGGTCTAGAGTTTCGACCTGAGGCGTATGCCACAACTACTGTCTGAAGTAACTAAAATCTCAACTTGACATTAAAAAAAAAACATTCTAACAGAAATTGACAGGGGTTTTTTTTTAACAGACATATAAAGTAGTTCAACATAAAAACTTGTTGAAAAATACCCCCAAGGGGTCAGTAGTGTTAAACTTCCATGATTTATTGTTTTTTCATAACAACATCATTCATCTTAGTTTTTGGCATCTTCATGAGGAATGGGGACATGTCTGAAGCATTAAAGGATTGTGCACGTCTTTCAATCTACTGCCACTCATTTCTATCAGCCCAGAATTAATCCCGTGTGACCCTTCTTGCTTTGGGGGCTGACCTACAACAGGGAGTAAAATGGATTATTCATATTCAGAAACTGAAATGGGTTGCAGAATCTGGATGATCTGATTTGATTTGATTGGCTATATTGGGTATTTGCCATATGACCACAGTCCTTAAACAAACAAAAAGCTATAAACCCATAAGCACAGTCTCACACAATGGTTTTAATTTTTTGATGGAGGGTGTTTAATAGGAGACCGTTTTTTTCACTGTAGAGAGAATTTCCAAATTACTGGGATCATAATTATATAAAATAAACTGTCATGTTAAATAACACAGAAGTCCTTTAGTATTGGGACAAACAGGCTTGCCTTTAGCTAAAATTCTGAGGTTTCAGCCTTGCCTAAAGAAAAACCAAAAAATGCAATGAATATTTTCCCCTTGAATTCAAATCCTTCCTTATTTTTAGTTAAATCTGTAGCTAGCCCCAGGCCAGTAATTTATATTAATTCTGTGGCTCTGTTATAACTCATTCTGAGTCCTACTTAAGAGCTACTGTAGTATGTCTAAAGTTTATGCACTTGTACTAGAATTGAAGTGATCAATGACTGTTTGGCCCAAACTTCTCAGGCAGTCACTGGGATGTTGAGTCTCAAAGATCCCCATCAGTTCAGCAGTGGGTGCTGGTGTGGCTCTCACCAACCACATATCAAACGGGAAAGAGTGAAATGGTGAAGTCCTGCCAAAAAGCCAGAGATGCCAGTCCTGCTCTGTGCACCGCTGAGCTACGGGGCACTGTTCCCAACACTGCACATGGCTCCTGTCATCCTGCTGGGAAAGTGTGTTTTCTACCGGTGGCAGGTCCTGTAAGGGCCTGTGCTAATAAGCAACCCTGAATATTGGTTGGAAGTCACCGGGCTTTGTTGAGGCCTGCAGTAGCCTCACATGGCAAGGAAATGATGGGCGTGATAGACCAGAGAGAGACAGGATGGGATACTCTGCCCCGTGCAGCTGGACAGTCTGGTGAAATAGCCCCTCAGGCCTGCTCAAAGTTTTAGTGACCTGTTTGCTTTTAGGATAAGGACCTGAACTGGCCTCACCAATTGCAGTGGCCAATTTAGGGCCATATTATTGTCCATCCTCAATAGTAATCAGGACCAGGAAAAGTACCCAAGACATTGCCTACTTCCCATCAGGGATGCATCAGATTATTTATGTGGTGGGTTTTACCCTCACCCCCAAGTTCACAAGGGAATGTAGCTCCCATCACGGAAATGACCATTAGCCCTGAGAGCCAGTGTGTCAGAGGAAGACACCAAAGAAGCGCTTCTGAGAGGGGAGCCATGCGAGCTCCACCAGAAGGTGACCTTGCTCTCCATGTGGAGCCAGACTTCCTGCTGGGGAGAGGACAGAGAGCATGTGGCTACGGGAGCCTTTCTTCTCAATACCGCAATCAGAGCTTACACACCTCCTCTTCCTGATTCTGCTGTCTGATGACAACCCTGGGACCCACCCCATTCATCTTTCCCAACAGAACACCACACAGCTGTCATCAAGGCCTCTCCCACCCATAGTGATGAACCCTCATGAGGAGGGAACATGTACAGGAATCTGGACATAGTTGATGCAGCCAGAGTAGAAAACCAACCCTGCAGTCTTTGAAACCAATCTCATGTATTTTGGAGAGTTTCATATCACCTTTGGAATGGGTGGTTTTTTTTAAGTCCAGTCTTTGGATTGAATTACCATGTTTTCTGCAAACTTACATTGCACAGAAGTGTTTGTGAGCCCTTGTTAGAATATTTAATGGGTCTGGTCAGTGTGGCTCAGTGGTTTAGCATTGACCCATGAACCAGGGGGTCACAGTTCTAATTCCAGTCAGGGCATATGCCTGGATTGGGCTCAATCCCAGGTGGCGGGGTGGGGTTGCGGGAGGCAGCCAATCAATGATTCTCTCTCATCGTTGATGTTTCTCTCTCTCTTTCTCTACTTTCCTTTCTCTGAAATCAATAAAAACATATCTTTAAAAAAGAAAAAAAGAATTGTTAATGGGATTTACATCCAATTTTTCTTTTTGCATTTTGAGTTTCTTTTTCAGACTGAATTTTATGTGCTTGTAAATTTTAGAATACATTGGATTTTGAGCCATGTTTCCTAGAAAATATATAAAGAAGCTCGGGATCCAGCCACGGGAACCATTATTCTGCCTCTAGGGTGCCCCGCCAGTTCCCAGGAGAGGTGGCCTCAAGAGAGACAATGTCCCTCCAGTCCCCGAGGCATCTGGCAGGTGCCCCCCAGGCTCCTCTGCAGGTGCACCAGCATATGCTGGCTCCTTTTGTTTCTGGCGCCCCATCTGTTTGATGGTGCTCTGAGCCAGGTCACTCTGAATGGCTCTCTCAAACACAATAATTACCCTGGAGACTGGCAAAGAATGGGTTGGCTAAACCTTAGAAATGAAATCATTTTCATTCTATTCACTCCTTAAAATTGGGGCCTAAAAAAGTAATTGGTTTTGTCTCTGGTGTTTCTCCTTGGAACCCCTAACTGGCACTGTCCCAGGGTTTCATGTTCCTGTTGGTATTGACCATATTTTTTAAATCTCTCATAATCTAGCCTCCATTATTTTACTTCGAACTTAATTTGGACTTTCCAGAATGACTTTATTATGCTTCACCCACATTGCTTTGTTTTCTCCTCCTCCCTCATGCCCCGCCCCCCAGGACTTCATGACCCCGCCTAGAGGAAAACCAATACATTTTCCCATTAGATCTCATTTCCCCTCACCCTCCAGAGCATGTCATAGGACCTGCTGATTTGTGTGTTCACATTTTTCAAGTGCTCCCTTTACTGCTTTTTATAGATATCTATTTTTACCAGATCTTCACTGCTTCTTAATTGTTCTCATATCTTTTTTTTTTTTTTTTACCGTTGTTTAAGACAGACTTAAATCAAAATAGCAGAGTGGCCCTTGAGCTTTTAGATGATCTTTCTGAATCTCAACCCTTTCTCTTTTAGTAATGAGATCATTTCCCCTTCATGCTAGTTCTTTTCAACATACATTTATAAAACCCCGAACTGTGTTTTTCTTTTTTGAGGACACACAGAACTCATTTCCTTATTTCTGCTTATTTCAGGGGGTTGAGAATACAGGAAAAGTTGTCAGACTGGCAACCACAGTGCAAAGATTAATACCATCTTAATTGCACTAAAAAGCAAAACGAGAAAAGGAGATGCAAATTTTCCCTCTATTTTCCCTTCTCTTTCCATCCCATCTCTCATACTACTCTAGCCCTTTCATAACAGAGACTGAACATGTTCTAGGAAGCCGTCATTATCATGGGCAAGAACACAGCTGAGGTTATGATCTATTCAGTCTCTCAGCTCTCAATTTTTTACATACTTATTATCCACTTTTTCTTTAACTCTTTAGGTTTGGTATTCACTTTTCAATTCTCCTTTCATAGCTTCCCCTTGTTTAAGCTCACATTCAAATCTCCAAGGATTCCAAAATTTAAAGTCACAAAAAATTGACTGGAGTTCAGCTGTGTGAACGGAACGCCCTGGGAGCCAGCGTCCAGAGTGGGAAATGATGAGGATGCTCATTTTCTGAGACAGCTCAGGGACCAGTGATGCAGACCTCTTCACCTGGGTCATATCACAGACACCCACGTACAGCCTAAAGCACCAGGCCAAGAATAAGCCAGAAGTAGCTCTATTCACAATAGCCCAAGCCTGGAAACACTCCAAATGCCCATCAGACAGTGAAAGGAACATATATGTGCAATTTCTAGAGAGGCAAAGCTATAGAGATGGAGTGCAGACCAGGTTGGTAGGGCAGGAGCAGGGCCTGACTGCAAACAGGCGCACAGGAATTTTGGAGGAGGATGGAAGTGTTTTAAAATGAATTATGGTGATGGCTGCACAACTATGTAAATTTACTAAAAATAATTGAGCTGTGCATTTACATTCACGGACTGGAAGAAATGTAAATTATATTTCAATAAAGTAACTAAAAAGAGAGGGAGGGAGAAAGGAAAAAAGCCAAGAAGACAATCCAGCATATATTCCCAGCCATACTGCTCAACTCCATTCTCTTAAGAATGATCTTAGTTACAGATCAATATTCTCTTCCTGTCTTCCCTTTGGGAGTGAAATTTCTAATTTTAAGCCTCAAACCAAGAAACAGCCAACCAACCATCTTCAATACTGAAGTCCTAGATACTTGCGATTGTTTTGATACATATGGAAATCTCTAAATGAAGAACTGCAAGTAGATTCTCTCTCTGGGATCATATTTTCCCTGTTGTCAGAAGCCATCATTTGGTTGTTAAGTCTACCCTGCTTACTGCTGTCACTTTCTACAAGCATGAGACAATGTCCTTAAGTTCACACGATTACCTTCCTCAGCTGGGGCCACGCCTTTCTCTGCATTTCCCTATTATTTTACTACAATAGAAATTCTTAAATAAATCAAGTCTATTTCGATTCACTAACGATCTCTGCACCAAAAATATAAACTTTGCCTTAATTTATTGGTTTTTAGCAGCTGTTCCCAGCATGTGGCATTAGCCCAAACACTGTCTGTAGCCACAGATGTTAAACTGTTTTCTGAAAAAAGCCCTGTCCACACCTACCGAGTGTTCTCCCTGTCACCCACTGCCCCTCTGTCTTGAGTAGAGGTCAGAAAACGACTCTTTTCTTCTGAAAGGTAGGAATGCTGGTGAGCAAGGGCAGTGGTGCAAGGCTCCACTTGACCTGCATAAAACACAGGCCGCGGCGGTGCGCTCGGGTTATAATAAAGACGACTGCAGGTGGTCCTCTCCCTGCAGGCAGGGTTTACGTCATCCTTCACCTAGATAAGACTCGCTCCACAGAGCCACTTGCATCCCTGCCGATGCGTCATGCAATACCTTATGGACTTAAGGTATTAAGTGAGACTGGATGGGATCTATTGGCTAATTATGTGGAATAGTCTTCCAGTCAACGTGCTCTCACTTGAAACTCTGCTATTTCAATGGAAATACTCCCAAAATAAGAAAACATGGACTTCCTTCATTTTTCAGAATTATCTTCCACTCAGAGTGATTCCATCGTCATTATTTTTTGATTAACCATTTGACTATGATGCTGATGTGCTACAACAGAATGTGCCATATCCCTACTGTCTTTGAAATCAATTACTGGGCTTAAAGTGACATTTTACAACAATTGGTTGAAAGTATTAATATTCTAAACCAACAGCCTAAATGAATACCTAGTTCTTTATATTGTTTAATTCATATACAGGGGACCAATGAAAACTTGTTTTGCATTACCATTGTGTGGGGGGTTTGCCTGTCCCATCAATCTTATCCTGTAACTTTCCTCTCTGACTTCTCAATTTTTTTCTCTGCCCATCTCTCTCTCCCTTTTGCCTATCTCCCCTCCCTCTATGTGTCCCCACCTTTTACATTCCCCTCCCCTCTGTGTGCCCCCTCTGTGTATCCCCTCTCCTCTGTATATCTCCTCCCTCTCTGTCCATCCCTCTCGCCTCTGTACATCCCCCCCTCTGTGCATCCCCTCCACTCTGTGCATCTCCCACATCTGTGCTATTCCCCCCTCTGTGCATCCCCCTCTGTGCATCTCTCCCCCCACTGTACATCCCCCTCCCCTCTGTCATCTCTGCCCTTTATGCATCCCTCCTGGCCATTTGAGATGTTCCAGCAGAAGATGACCCCTCCCCTTGTGCTCTGGAGACAGGCCATGGGCGGCAGTGTCAGAATGGCACTGTGTGCAGGCCTGGGTGGGATGGGCCCAGGCACGGCATCACCAACTTCGACAACTTCGCCTTCGCCATGCTCACGGTGTTCCAGTGCATCACCATGGAAGGCTGGACAGACGTGCTATACTGGGTACGTAGCGTGCGATGGGCAGCGGCAGGGAGTCTGGAAAGCTTCAAGGCTTCCTTCCCTCGACATCTCCCTTGTTCACCTCCCATGACTTTGATGGAAAGGCTGATGAATGCCTTTGATTTCTTTCAGGCCTTTCCTGAGAGACAAAGCAAACACTCACACTCCCGGTGACGAGTCTCTCTCTGCCACTGGCCTCAGAGAAATGCCACCTTTCAGTGTGTGCTACGCTTTTCTAGTAAAAATCATGGCAGGCATAACACAGGATCCCATTCACTCCTCTGCCACTATTGGGTTTTTTCTCTTCTTACCATTGTTTTGCCTCTGTCCCCAAAAGATACATCATGTATAATTTTTAGAGAGATTGTTTATAATTAAAGAGAAACATCAAGCCTGATCTTCTAAAAAGAAGCCATTTTTTAAAAATATTTTTTTATTGATTTCAGAAAGAAAGGGAGGAGAGAGATGGAAACATCAATGTTGAGAGGGAATCATTGATTGGTGACCTCCTGCACACCCTACACTGGGGATCGAGCCCACAACCCTGTCATGTGCCCTGACCAGGAATCAAAACGTGGCTCGGTCAATGCTCAATCACTGAGCCACACCAGCTAGGCAGAAGCCATTTTTATTGAATGGTGTAGCATTACAGCATGCTATTATATTCCTATTTCTCAGAGTCATCTTACCTATCATATGAGAACAGTCCAAATACATTGCTGGCATTCTTAGTGTTAATGAAACACACTGGTGCTTACGTGACACATATTTAGAAACTATACTTCTTAAGTGTCAGCCAGTCGACAGCAAATCTTTAAAAATCTTTTTGCCCCTTTCCTTGTCCATCAGCCAACACTACTTTGCCACCTTTGAGCCACTGAAGGGATTTTGGTGCAGCCTATCCCACAGGCAAATATACACATCATGTTTGAGCTGTCTCCATTTGCCAGAGTTAAATTCATTATTTGTTAAATCTCCAGGAAACATAATTCTTTATAGTATCTCCTATTTTAGCAGGAAATGATTCACCAGAATCCAGTGTTGTTCTCCAACATTTGAGTGAAAATACTTGTTCCATTCTTGAAAATACCATCTCACCTAGCATTTTGCAGATAGTCATACATATTTGGCCATCCCGAAAGCCATGTGAGAGCCTGCTTAAGGAACAGTGTCTGCACGCTAACACATGGAAGAGGGATGATGCCTCCCCATCAAGCAGAGCTGCTGGACAGGCAGGAACTAATGCCATGAGGGGTGCTAACTTCTTTCTGAATCAGAAAAATTTGTAGCAACATGGAGATGTGATATAGGGTATTGTATCCTCTAAATTTTTTATAATTTTTTATAAATTATTTATAAATTTTTTATAAATATTTTTTATTTTTTTTATTGATTACAAACCCCGTTTCCCCAGTTTTTATGTTATAGTGGACATACTGCAACCCAATGTTGCCATGAAATTGCACCTCTCTGCAAATGACTACTTAAAACTTGCCTGAGCTCCTTGTACCTAGCAAACATTTACTGAGCATTCCTTGCATGCTAGGGGTGCCTGTAGGGACTGAGAATTCAGACTAAAAAACATCCAGTTCAGACTGAAAAGCTCAGCCTAGAAAAACACTAAATTTCAACTGAATGATGGCTACACAACCAGAACCCGTGCTGGGAAAGTTGCTGTGTTGTCATACTTTCAAAAGAAGATGAAGGCCAAATCAATCCTTCCTCAAACTAATATTTTCTAAGGCCCATACTAAATAAAAACTGATTTTAAATTATTTGGACAAAGAGAGGGATTGCACTTATTATAATTAGGCAAATTTATTTCACTTAGCAAGGTTGATCAAATTCCCAAGTGGTCCTAAGGACAGAAGCATCCTTTTTCAGACGAGCAGTTTGGAACGGTGTATGGAACGGTGCTTTGGAGTCTCATCAAGTGGAGCTTCAAATTCATGCCTTAAGTTGCTATGGAAACACCATCAATGGCAGCAACTTCAAGGCAGGGTAGTGGTGGGTGGGTGTGGGATTGAAGGGAATAGATATAATTTCCTTTGCTAATGGACCTGATGTATTTTTGTGATCTTCCTTCATTACGTCCTCCCTCTCCCCAACCACAACTCATTGATACCTCACCAGCCAGATGTGACCCAAAGAAATACTATCTTGATGACAGCGGAGTAGGGAATGAGAACAAGCGCACAAATGCAACTACCAATTTTCAGCAGCTGTGTTGTGCTTTCTCTCCCCTGGGGTGTGTGTGATAGAGCTCAGGCTGGAAATGGAAAGTGTCAGAGGTGAAGAAACAATCCCAGGCTCATGGGACATGCCTCTCTCTGATTTTGCCAGCACCTTTTTGAAATGGCCATATTATGTGTCTTTGTGTGTGTGTGTGATTGTGTGTGGGGGGTCACACACACACACACACACACACCTAAAGCTGAAATAGAGCCTCATACTTGGGTATTCATGATAGAGGCACCTCCCAGCCCAAAGCTCCTGGCTTTCAGATAATTTCTCTGATTGCTTTGACCTTCCTAATGGGCATTTCTTCCTTCCTATTTTTCCCGCTTCCTTCCTCCCTCTTGAGCCTTCCTCCTCCTTGCCTCTAAACCCACAGACTCTCAAATCTCAACATGCTTTAGTATAACATGGAGCTTTCTAAAATAAAGATGCCAACACTTCCCTCAAGCCATTGGATTAGAAGCTCCAAGTTAGACCCCAGTATCTGCATGTTAAAAGCGCTCCATGTGATTTTAATGCTCAAACTGGAGTTTGAAAACCCCTAGAAGTCTAAACTATTGAGTTTGAATGGTGCTGCTTTGGTGCCCTGGATTTGAACCAGTCTAGGGAGATAGTTTCCATAGTAATTGTGGAAGTAGGGTCTTCTACTCAGAGTAATGCATTTCTCTTAAAGTCCAAGGGATAAGTCTAGAGGACATGGGAAGGGGCAACCCAGATTTTCAAGTATGGCAGTGAATGGAGACCCCAAGGCCAAGTTCCTTTTGAACCACCAAACAGCTGGTTAGAGGTTCAGGGAAAGACTAGATCATTGCAGCACTAAAGAAGCCAATGATCCAATTACTAGATACCACCTTGGATAGAAGAGAGTTGGAAGGTCACCAATAGCGTACAGTAGGCAGCTGCCTTCTGCTATGGAAGATGCTGAGTTTATTTCTTCTTTTCTCTGACATTCATTATTTTATCTTGTGATTTTGAAGAGCTAGTGCACTCAAAGTAAGATCAAACTTGAATATTTCCTCAGCTATTAAACTTTGGCCATACATTAGGTCAAGGCCCCAACTAGCTGAACAATTAGCTTAAAACAATTCCTGTACCTGGTGTCCCATTCTAGAGGTTTGTAGATGGCTAGGTATGGGGATTTGGAAACTAAGACAAAACTCAGATGTGTGTTTAGGGATGTGGTTTCCTTGAGCAATGGCTTCTTAAGCCAAAGCCTCTCCATTTCCTCCCAGAATGTTCACACCTCTTGGGAACTTGGGTAGAAGGAGAGAGGATGGTGATCACATAAAAAAGTGCTGCAGGGAGGAATTTAAGGTTGTATGGTATGACCATTGGTTTCTGATTCTACTTCCAGGTGTGTTTGGTTTTTTTAACCTAATGTCCCTAGCCTTCTGCATATAATTCAAGACTACTTTCCTTATATGTTTTAGCCAAGTGCCTTCCTGAAGATATAAGGGGCTAGGCTGCAAAATCAAAATGATCTGTAGGGTTCTCTTATTAGGGTCAGTTTGAAACTCTGAGCATTATCCCTTCCACAATATAGCCAGGTCACGATTAAATAGATAAATATCAGTCAGTTATCTGCTCAGTGCTGACTTTGTGCCCAGCACTTGAAATAGCTCCATCCATGCTCATGACAACACAGAATAATGTGGCCACTGAACTGGAGTTTGGAACCTTTGGAGAAGGTCACGTGTGAGAATTGTGCAAAAGGGAGGCAGCAGTGAGAACAGACACCACAGAAGATTATAGAATAATTCTTCATCAAGAGTATGGTGTTGACTTCTGCTTCCCCCAAAGCTCTTCTGATCTAGGGCCCCCAAGAATATGGCAGACTGTGTGGTACAGTAGAAAGCACTCTGGTCTATGTTTTCCAGACTCCTGCTCCTCCTCACCCTGCCACCATTGAGGTCACCATCTCCCCACCACCCATTGCCCCATCCACTGGTTTCTCCATGATCAGTGCTTTCACTGCTTTAAAAATATTAGCAATTGAGCTTTAAAATAAGATTAGAAAGAATACTTAGTGAGAAATCATGTAAAGGAAATATTTTAGAATCACAAAGAGTGTCTTCTGTAGGATATGGATTAGTTTGGGTTCAGCAGAAGACCTTGGGAACAAGTATCACGTTTTGACTTTTCACAAGTCAGTTGTTGACACTGCACTCTGTCTTATTCCAGTAGATGTCTGCACATGCTGGGAAGATATTCCTACTGATATCTCATCTCTGGTCTCAGTGCTGCTGAAACACCCCTTGTTTATGACAAAGGCCTTTCGCATTCAGGCAGGTTGTAACTCAGGTTTTACTCTGTTTTTCTCCCCTTCTCTATGGTTTCTTCAAAAGGCCACCTCTTTTCACTAAATATAGAAACTGAGTCTCTGAAGGCATCAGGAAAACTGAAAGGTGGAGTTGGATTCTGTTGATGACCTGGTAGTCATTCTAAGTCAAGAGATGAGGGGGAAAAAATCTCTAGTGATCTATAAACAGCATTCTCAGCTCTAACGGGTACCAGAGTAGAGAAGGTGGTAGATCCTACTTGGGACTCTGTGGTCTTTAATTCGGAATCTGTCTCAGGGTGTTACCCACTTACCCAGCTTTAAACAGAGAAACTGTTATCTAAACTGTAAGCTGTTGGTTCAAAAACATATCAATAAAGAGAATTAGCATATCTCAAAGTTATTATTTATTTACTAATTGAGTTTCATTTTATTCATTTCACTGGTGTTAGGTGAGTCCTTATTATTCAATAAGGCCTGAGTGGGGCCTGGGGTGGGGCTGGTGGGGAGAAGAAGGCCTGCTCTCAAGGAGTTTAGGATCTAATTAGAGAGACAGGGGCCACACAAAGAAATGTGTCCTAACAATACAGGGCAACACAGAGGGCAGGGGGAGCATTGAAAGGGGATCACGACCAGGAACAAGTGGGATTTAGCTGGCTTTGAGCCTGAATGAGGAGCAGGAGGGCCCTTCTGCCTGGGAGAGCAAACTTTGTAACAGTTCAGAGATTGAAGAGAACTGGGGTTCAGCTCCTCTCAACAGACCCAAGAAATAGCTCTGCTGCCCAGGTGCTATCACCAAGTATTTAAAGGATCAATTGAGGGTCTAGTCACAGGCATCAGACTTGGCCCAGGCCCAGTGGCTGCTCCAGACAACAAGTATGTTTTCTGCCGCCTGCACGTCTTCTGTCTCTTCACGCTCCTGACCTTCCCCGGGAAGCCAGTGCACAATTCCATCTGAGTTGAGGGATTTTTAAAAATAGATTGTAGATGGAGGGGTTAATTTTGTTGGCTTGCCTTCTCTGTGTTAAGAGCCCATTGGTGCCTTTAACGTGCAAACCAGGCTTTTTACTGCACTCCAAGGCTCACACAGGTTTTCTGTGCAGAACAATGAGCAGGCATAGAGACAGAAAGGAATCAGGTGAGACCTGTTATCTGCTGTGCTGCTCTCTCAGTGACCTGTGGGTGGACAACCTATGTCCCAGCAAGCAAGGTGAGAAATGTCACGAGGAATCACAGATTTATCAAGTCTTTGCTCAGGGCACTGGCATTTTTGGCAGCAGCAAACCCTGTCCTCTAATGACACTGTATAAAGTGCTGTGACTTTTATGGGTTTACACCTCCTGCCTTGTTGGCAAGTGACAGCCTCTTTTGGCATTAGCTGTAACAGTCAATCTCTTCAGATTCATGATGCCTATGCCAAGCCTTACAGAAGAAAGGCACCCCTTGAAAACCCAGAGAAATCAGGTAACATTGAGAGTGGCCTAGAGGGAGTAGGCACCAAGAGGTGTTCCTGCTGTTTTTTCTTTTGGGGGAAAAATATATATATTGATTTAAGGTTAGATTCCCATCAAGGAATTAGATTGAATGGTTTCAGAAAAGTCTTCTGTATTTTCATTCAGCAATGTCTTTGTCCACTTATTCTAGGACTAGTGAGCTACGTGTTTCAGCAACGGTGGGGCTGTGTCTCCGTTGGCCCTGGAGGCACAATGCTGTGGATGGTGCTCA
Organism: Murina feae; assembly: GCA_004026665.1. Taxonomy (NCBI): domain Eukaryota; kingdom Metazoa; phylum Chordata; class Mammalia; order Chiroptera; family Vespertilionidae; genus Murina; species Murina feae. The sequence goes on from PVJC01000296.1 coordinate 75,378, forward strand.
TCGGGAGGTCGCTCCACATGCCTCCCAGGAAAGTCAGAACACTGCTGTGTTGCAGGCCTAAGAAACAACTAGCTTTCATGGTTAGAAAGGACCTATCCTTTTTTCACCTCTAAATCAGGGTGTCAGCCATCTGGGTCATTTTTTGAAAACGTGACTGTATTTATTCTCTCTTCTAAGTAGCTCCATTAGAGCTGATTTAAGACATCGATCTCATCTCCAAGCATTGACCTACTTCAGAGCCACAAAGCATTGTCAGTGCTCTACCCAGGCTGCCCCAAAAGTAGGTGGCCTAGAATAAAGAAGAGAAAGTAAGAGGGGAAACAAAGGAGCTCTCATCTCTCTGGCCAGAGCCGGGGGACCAGAGAACCCCTCTTGTGGCTGTTGAGCATTGCCTATTAAGGGGGTGCTGGGCCCCTAAGACCACCTTGGAAGCTCGCTAATCTCTCATTTCTTCTCCTACCCCTTCCCTGCTATTCCATCAGAACCCACAGCTGAGGAAGAAGCCAGAGCAGAAACATAGGGCAATGGGGAGAGGAAGTGGCCCTGGCTGTGGGGAATCTATGGATCCTGAGGCCACCTGTGCGATACCTTGGGTGACGTGGTCTGTAGCTCCATTCACTTGAGGTTTTAATGATTTCGAAAGTCATTTACTTTATGTATGGCACAGTGGACAAGACATGCAAACTAAAAACAAAGGCCTAAGGACATCTCCAAGGCTCATGGGTGTGTTGACTCATCAGAGCTGTGGGGCCTGGAAGACTATTTTCTGTCAGTTAAGTGGTCACAAAATTTAGGGAATATGAGGAAGCAGTTAGGAGGATTTCATTTCAAGGATCCAACCAGCCCTGCCTCCCACTCACCCTTCTCCTGGGCTCCAGAGGCAGCTCTATAAGGGTGAACTGGTGAGCATGCCATTGCCTCCTGGAACTGCCTGCTCCCAGCGGTCCTGTCCTGAAGGAGCTGAGATATGGGATTCAGGAGGAGAGCCCTTGATCCCCTACCCCCGCTTGGGGAAGCGCTGCCCTAGGGTTAGCACAGAACAAGCTGATAGTTCTGACAGGGTCAGAACAGCCATGAGATTGCATGCAGTGTGCTGTGTGTATGCGCCTTTCCTCTGGTGAGAGTCCACAGTTCTCTTCAGCCTTCTCCGACCTCCCCACCCTCCCAAAAGAGAAAAGATGCACTAAATTAAGGGTGAGGAAAGGACCTCTCTGACCTTCATTGGCAGGACTGAATTTGAGAGAGGAAAGGTGGGATACTCAAGGCTTCACCTGACCTTGCATCGGGGTCCATAGACGTCTCCTCACAGATGCCCCCTCCCATGTCAGGCTGCTTCCAACCCGGGGGCTCTCACTGTGGCCCAGAACACACGTCTTATACATGGTAGGCACTCAGTACATACTTGTTGAACAAATAGGGACTCTTAACAAGGCTGCTACCAAGAATAATAGAAGGATGATGTCACCATGCCTATAATAAAATGTGACATACAGACGTTGGTATCACATGACCATCATTGCCATTATTACGTTGCCTGTGGTCCACCAGCTCACTGTGGCGCCCATGCTTTTCTCCTTCCTAATCTCCTTCCACCAACCTCGCCACTGCTTGAATTAGTGCAGTTTTGTTTTCCTCCTGGCAGTGAAGATATTACTGGACTTCCCTCTGCTGAGTTGGTTTCCTATCAGCTTTGGTGCAGAAAGTCACCTTCTGGTTGAAGAAGGCTCCCAGCTCCCTGAGATGGGGCAGCTCTGACTCACAGGACTGCTCGCCCTGCCTCCTCACTGCTGCTGTTGTGTTGCACATTTTATGGCTCAGCCACTGGGAAAAGCCTCCATCCCAGAACCAGGATGGCTGTCCAGTTGTAGGCTCTATTTTTAACAACCGCCAGTTCCTAGGAAAGCCTCATTTCCACCACAGGAGGATAAGCCCTCCAGGCTCCCTCTTACTCCTGCTTCCCTCGCCCAGCCTGGCCCTGCTTGTTCTCATGCCTCACAAGCCACTCTTGCCTTTTGGGCTCCAATAACCCTGCATGTTTACCTCTACAGCTGCACTCACCACCTTGCATTGTGATGGCCTTTTATTGATCTGTTCCCCCTTCAAGCCCAGGCTTCCTGACAGCACAGTGCCTGGCACATATCAAGCTCATTCATTCACTCAGCAAACCTTTACTGAGCACCTGCCCCCTGCAAGCCATTGTTCTAGACTCTTGGGCTACAGCAGTGAACAAAACAGGCCCAAACTGCCTGTCTTCTCAGAGCTTACATTCCAGCATGGAAGACGAGCACATAATAAATGAGTAAATTATAAGAAAGTGATAAGCACTATGTGAAAAACAGCAGGGTGGGGGGAAGTGTGAATGATCAATAAACTCATATTAAGTTGAATTAAACTTGGCATGGTTCAGTGACATAGGTGAGAACTCTTCTTTCCCTCCCTGACCCCGTTTAACAAATGACCCCCCACGCCCTTGACATAATTTTTGTACTTTGCGCCATGATTACGTTTGATAGATTTCTCTAACCAAAGTATGGTAACCCCACCTAAATATTAATAGATTTGCAAAAATATATTGGTAGGCAACACTTTAAAGCAGTCAGATTAGGTAGGTCACTTGTCAATCTTTTTATTCACAACAAGCCAAGAACATATTTGTCCAGCGTACATACTCAAGACCCTGAGGGCGGCACTGTCCCAGCACACCTGGAGTTCATTTCAGGCACCTGGTGGTGATCAGAGAACTTCAGCCTGCTTTAGGATCACCTGAGTGATTAACATGGGGCTCATTGAATTCTCTAAATTCTCTAAATGCTGGGCTCAGCTCAGGTCCAGGTGGCAGGCCCCATTGGGAAGGTCTTTTTCCCCCACATTCTGGAAGGTTCCCGATCTCTGGCTCTAGCAATAAGAGCTAAGGCACGTCCAACACCAAGCTCCGATGCAGTGGAAGGTTTAATATCACGTAAACCCAAGTGAATTAAAATCATTCCTTGCTGAAGAAGTTATTTTTTGAGGCAATTCACCTTCTTAGACAAGTGGATAGAAAACATTGGGGAAATTTTTTTGTTCCAGAAAATAAAATAGCAGAACCAGACAAGATCTCTCTTAAGGCAGAGCCTGCAAAAGTTCCTGACAGTTTAGGTCAAGGCCATAAGTGTTCTGAATATAGGTGATGCAGGGCCAGCAATGGGCCATGACCCACATAGACAGACACCAAGGTCAGCACCATTCATCTCCTCCAGTTTCTTTCCACTGTTTCGCTACCTGTCTCCTCACTTTGACTCAGTTCTGCTTTCCCTCTTTCCTAACTTTCCTTCATCTTTCCAGATGCAGGACGCTATGGGCTATGAGTTACCCTGGGTGTATTTTGTCAGTCTGGTCATCTTTGGATCCTTTTTCGTTCTAAATCTGGTTCTCGGTGTGTTGAGCGGGTAAGCTGACCATTTCTATGTCCTCCTTACAATGCAGCCGAGCAAGGTCCCAGGTTCCACTCTGTCCATCGCCAGGATCCTCAGGGATGGGACCCTAAGAGGCCCAGGAAAACCAGGGGAAAACCCCAAATTCTGACCCATTGGCAGGCAGGCTGTTTGGCCTCTGATATTCACCTAGAGGACCGGGGTCCTGGCGCTGCATGGGTCGGTGTCTGGAGCCAGTGATGGGTGCTGGGCCATGCTCGACTGCTGTGTGTGCACCTCACTAACTATCATTCCATTCTTCCAGGTCAATGATGCCGTAGGAAGGGACTGGCCCTGGATCTATTTTGTTACACTAATCATCATAGGGTCATTTTTTGTACTTAACTTGGTTCTCGGTGTCCTTAGCGGGTAAGCAGGACCAAGGAAAAAGGTCTTGATTTTTCCATTTTATTTACTCTTTCTGCTATTCCTGGCTTTATTCTTTTACTGGCTCTGATGAACCTGGGATAAGAGGCTACCTCAGGAGCCTTGAAGTGAATGTCCTTGGCCTGGCTGGGCAGAGGGTCAAATGTCCAATGATAAATTCTTTGGTTCAGGCTCTACCAGGAGATACTGAGGCCCACCTGGCTCCTGCCAGCTCATCCAAGCCCCTTCCCCTCTCAAGCAGCTGCTCAGGTAGGCAGGTGCTTCTCCTTGTATCTGAGGAGCAGCATGGTGACACCGTGGCCTCGGGAGGCTTTGGCAGCTGGAATTGGAGGGAAGAGTCGCAGACTGTGTGCTTCAGCATGTGCAGCAGTCCTGCAGATGGGTCCTTGCCTGACCATCGGGCCAGTCCCAGTGTGTGCCCGGCTCACAGTAAAGATGAGAGAGCCAGGGTAATAAGAGTTTCAGTGTTGAACCAGGGTAATAAGAGTTTGATTTAATACAAATAAACAAATGCAGACTAAAAATATAATTGCCTTTTATTCTAATTCATAGACTGAGCAGTCCATGTCTGAATGAAAAGGGCACTTAGCTCTTTAAATCCCCTGGATTATTTGAGAACTGAGGAGAAGCAATGTAGTTTCCTTTCAGTTTATCTACTTGGCTCCACGTATAAAGCCTGCTTGATTTTGGCCTTTGCTCAGATGAAGTTAGAAAGTGGTAGAAGCGGCAGAGGTACAGGGCATCAAGGAGCCCTGGAGATGGCTGCCTTTGCCATGGGACTCACTGGATTTCCTCAGCCCACTTTCTTCATAAGCCCACACCAGCCGTGCCAAGGCCTAACACCTAAATGCTCCTGGTAGCCTGCTCCTGGGTATCATGCTCTGCTGCCTTGGCTAGGAGGGAGGGGTGCAGTCTTTTCTGCTCTGCTCCAGACAGGTCAGCTGCTTTGAATAGCCTATTCTAGATTCCTAGGGACATTAATTCTGGGGGAAAGTCAGGGATAGGGAGAAAGATTGATTTTCATTTTTACTCAATAATAAACCAGGAATGGCTACTCCCACCTCCTGCCACTGCCTAATTCGATGAAGGAGCATCAGGTTTAATTTTAGGAACTGGGTGAAGGAAGGACTGCTTCCATCCTTCATCCTTTCCCCTGGTAGGTAGCTTGTTAGAGACTTTGATGACATCATGCCTCTGCCAAGGTAAGACCACACAGGAAATGAGGGTATTCCCTCAGGGGTAAGAGTGATGAGGACAGCAGAAGCCCCTGATTAGCTGCCTGGAAGGTGGAAGGGCTTACATATTTGTGTTCCAACATGAGGAAATGCCCCTGGGTTTCTATGTAAATCACCAAGGAAAGCATTGAAATCAGCCTCATCCCCCACTGAAGACAGAACTTCAGATATCCCAGCCGTGCACTTGCTGGAAGCATTATGTTGAGCAATGACACCTCTTTAAGCTTTAGTTCCCCATCAGAAAACATCAAGGTAACAATAGGTTGTTGGGATGATAAAATAAGATCATTTATGTGAAATACTTAGCATATAGTAAATGCTCAGTAATAGTGCTATCTTTACAGCGGTTATTGCTTACTTGGTGCCTGTCATAACTGGAATTAGTGAATAGAATCATCAAAAGTTAGATTTTAAAGATGAAGAAGGTGAGCCCAAAGGTGTTAAGCGACTTGCATGGTGTCACTTGGCTGGTAAATAGCAGAACAAGGCTCCCATATTCCCATCATTGTCCATTGGGTACACATTGAATGACCTTGAACTGAAATACAAGCCAGAGCTCTGAACCTCTAGAAAAATGTCTAATGATTTCAAATCTAAGGGAAATACCCCCACCCCACCCTGGAATCGGGTTTGGAGAGTGGGAACTAGGCTACAAACACCCCTCCTCAAGCAGAGAACCTGCCCATAGTCCTTGCCCCACAAGAAAAATCATCTTCCTGATGGTATCAGAGCAGAGATGTCAGCCGTCAGCAGTTGCTGACCTGAGAGAAAAGCTGTAGGAGACCTGGCCTGGCTCAGTCCCATTGAGAGGGTGTGTAAAAACGCCAGCCCAAAGCCTGGCATGTACTAACGCGCAGAACATGTGCGGACTCTGAGCAGCAGCACCAGGCCTTCAGACCTCGGCACCTTGAGTCCTTGGTCCTCAGTGGTGTCCTGAAGACCTTCCTCACACCTGCTCCCTGACCTTCCCCGAGCAGTGCCTGCTGCTCAGAGTTCCGCAGCATCTGACAGAATGTCGCCCAAGGCCTCCTGGGCCCCTGTACACACCCTATGTTGGTACAAAGAAGTGTTCGTGGGCGAGCAGCTCCCCTTCCTGGGTTAAGGAGCCCTTATTAAGCTGTCAAGAGGGCCAGCCAACCTGAATAGGCCACTCTGAGGCCATGAAGTGACAAAACCTGGACTTGGGCTCCTGCTGCCTGACTAGCTGGTGGCAGCAGTTTTGGGTTTGAATCAGTGTCTTGATTAGGCAGGACCACAGGAATGCAGCAAAACTCCCACTTATTCATCAGTCAGACTCCTAGGTAAGCCAACCTGCCGGAGGCATTCAGAGAAGTCTCAGATCCCATGAAACTCACTGCAGCAATAGGGCATGACCAGAAGCCAGCATTCTCTGTCAGGCTCTGTCCCGGCAGCATCAGGTGGATTAACTCATGCAATGCCCCCAACAACCCTCTGAGCTAGTGCAGTTTACACCTCCATGTTAGAGAGAAGAAAAGTGAGCTTTTCATGAATTCCTACCTCACTTCTGACAGGCGAAAAGGGGAGGAATCCAGGTTAAATCCAAGCAATGTGAACCCATAGCCTGTATTCCTGACCTCCATGTTATACTGTCCCCCAGCCAATTTGGCTGGTTAATCCTATGTCCTGAAGTTAAAGTAAAAAAGGAGGGATATGAAGAGCAGAACTGCCGTGAGGAAGGGCAAGAGAGCAGGCAGCAGCCCTGGTCCATGGCAGGCTCCTGGAAGAGCCACGGGAGCAGAGTCCCAGGAGGAAGGTGTAGAGCCAACGCTGTAGGCTGCAGCAGGGCAGGGCTGTTCAGCACGGGGGCCGGCAGCCAGCACGCCTTAACAGCCCTCAGAGAGAGCGGCCCCCACTCAGCAGCACGCAGGCTTGGAGCATTCTGGGACTGAGGGTATGAAACCTTCAGCTGTCAGTTAAGAGTAACTCACGTTCAAATTATATCCCTTAGCACCAAGAAAAGGTGAAAGTATGCTTGGAGCTTGCCGCTCATGAAGGTAGGGAAGATGACACTCCATGAAACTTCCACTTAAAAGGTGGGAATCAGAATCAGTTGGCTTTCAGAGGGTCCTTTGGGTGTCCTTCATCTGGGATACTCACATATCCTGACAGGGCTGGACAGAGTCAGTGGAAAGAATTTACGTGCTCATTACCTATTGGTCCTCGCAGGCCTGGTATTATAGATATGAATCAGGTTACATTTGTGTTCCCCTTGAGAAGGCTCGCCCTCCAGCCTGTCAGAATTACAACAGCAGTGATGGTGAGAGTCCCAAAACTGCACTGGACTCTGTAATCAGTTGCAAGTCCCTGGACTCTGGAATCCAGTTACTTTCGGTTTTTAAGTGATTGTGAACAGAGGGCTTCAGACATGTGCCTCCAGTTGACAAGGGGCCCAGGACCACTCGGTGGGTAGGCATCCAGTTCTTTTCCCCTGGGGAGATGTGCATGTCTCTCTCCCCGAAAAGCAGAGAGCCAGGTGGATGAGCATGTTACCACCTACAGGCATAATTGGACCATGGCGCACAACACCCAGATCCGGACGGAAGCAAGAAAAAGGCCAGGATGAACATGCCTTACGGGTGGAAGCAGAAGAGTGGCAGCATAGACAGTCGATTCTCATTATTCTGTGACATCCCCACAAATGCTGAGTATCAATCCCGAACCACGGGTCTCAGGAGAAATATAGGGTGAGGTTCCTGCTAGTCTCTGATCACACCATTTTAATCAAGTGATCAGTACATAACCATGTGTTTTGTGTGTTTCTCTTTAAACACATTTTATTTAGTACATATTGTTGATTCATTAACACTGAACTTATGGCCAAAAGCACTGTAACTCAGGCCTGAACAAAGCTCATCTAGCATATGTATTTTCTCCAGGAGGCACCTCACAGACTTTTTGCACTTAGGAACTGGACAGCACTTCAGTATTATGCTTGGGGGCCATTTTAAACAGCAGAACCACCAACAAAAACACAAAAGTGGCAATAAGCAGACCATAAAAATTGTGGCAATAAACAGACCATAAAAAGGACCTCTGCTCATAGTCTGAGAGCGGAGACAAGAAGGCAACAGGTCACCTTGTCTGACCTCAGCTGGGGATGTGACTCAGTTTTCTTCCATTTTACAGATGTCTGCAGAAGACCTCACAGGCACACGAATAATTGACTTGGGATTACAAATAAAGTTTAGCGAGTAGGCAAATTCGCAAAGACAGAATCTGTGAATGATGAGGATCGACTGTATGGCTCATAGAGGGCCTAGAGCACCAGCCGTCGGTATTGAGATTTTCCACTTGCACATCCCTGTGCTCGCTTTACATTAGTGAGTGTTGGTCCTCTGGCTCTGCACCCCACCCTCATTTTTCATGTTGGCCCTTGCTGGCCAGAGAAGTGCTTCTGCCTACGACAAATCCCACAGCTGTGACTGATTGTCTAGCCCACTTGGTCCATGGGCCCAGCACAGCCCGACAGGCTGGGGCTTCATGTCTTCATTAGCTCAGTCCCCAGAGCAGGTGCCTGGCTGGCATCCAGGCGAGGAGATGAAAGAGAGCCAGGCACTGCCACCGAGAAAAATCCCTTCCTGCATGGGGTCTGGAGGGGGAAACCTGGCTTCCCTTCCATTCGGCTGCAGTGTGATTGTGTCCCGTGACCCCTGGGAGCCAAGGGGAGCCACAGGCTTCTGATCTGACCCTGCCACTTATCTATCCTCTTCACACACCCCCACACACCTCAGTTTTCTTTCATCACAGGGATGTTTGGTGTTTACTTTGAGTCCCCAGAGGGTACCGATGGTGAGTTTTATTCCACAGGGCAGATGCTGTAACAGGTCTTGGTCAATTGTCCCTACTCTAGTTGGGCCCCAGTCCTATCCTCCCAACTCTAGAAGAAAGATGGGTAGTTGTTTTGTAATTAGAACTTGAACCCTCTGCAAAATATTCCGGAAGAACCTAAATAAACCCTCAGCTACTTAGTCACTTTACAACTCAAACCCGCTCCACGGGAGAGGGAGAGAGGTACAAATGCATGTGGGCAGAAAGAGCCGAGAGAGGGGCTTTGAAGTCTAGAATTGGAGTTGATTCCCACAGGGAGGGAACTTCTATATGAAGTGACTATCTCCAAAGAGCAGGGCTATGACCTAGGGACAGTGTGACTAGGTACAGAGGTTTGGGGGCAGATGGCTGGCATCTTTCCTTGTCCACCTCAATAACAAAAGGACAGCAGGGCAAAGCAGAGCAAGGCCTCCATCATCACTGCAAGCTGTTAATCTGGCCCCTTTTCCCTGGTATTAAACTCCCTGGGAAGGAAATGAAGGTACCCACCTGTTGGCAGGAAGCCAAATGAAAAACAAGTTCAGTCCAATTAGAATTCAATCAAATTTAGGAAGAAAATTTCATCCAAACCAGAGCAACATTAAGGCAGCAGTTGAAGAGAATTCGTTAGCTTGAGAGCTCCCACATCTCCCAATGAAGAAGTTCCCTAGAACACTTCCAGCCCCAACCCATCCACCATAAAAATGGCGAGCTCTGAAACCTGTGCTCTCCAAAGCAGCACTAGCAAAATGTGCATACTAGCTGATAGGTGTGGTGAGAGAGCCAGCTAATGTCACCCAGTGGATTCAGGGGCTGCACCTGCACCCACTATAGATTGTTGGTGTGTCCTTCCTTCCAAGGTGCTTCTGTAGAGTGTCTGGCTTGTGCAAGGAACTCTTTCAAGGTGGTTTCTGTAGCTGCCTGCCATGAACTACACCTTTACTGGTGAGAGAAGGAGGAACCATATTTCTAAGAATTAAACAAGATGCCCAATGCAACACACACACACACCACTGAGGGCCCATTCCCCATAGACTGAGTATCAAGCAGAAAAATGCTCCTGTGTACGATTTGAGAAGAAAAGACAGAAATTTGCTTGGCAAGTTAAGAACTAGCCTTCTTGATCACCACCTTCTGCTGTCAGCCCTGCCTTGCTAGGAAAGTGAATTGGAAATCAGAAAGAAATAAGGACAGAATCATAGAAAATAAATAGCCCTTCTGTCAAATTTTTCAACAGGCCCTTCTTTCGGCAAACTCCAATTCAATTCCAATTTCTACTCATTATTACTTTAAACTGAATGCATCATTTAACTTTTATATCATCTTGATTTTATGTATTTTTCCATTTTGATTAGATTTCTTTTTTAACCTAAAAGGCAGCCCCCAGGACATTTTCTTGTGTTTGGAACCCTCATTGTCTCCATGTGAGAAAAAGCACTTTCTCTAGATTAGAAATCCTCCCAGGCAGCTAAGAGAGGCAGGAAGAGCCCTATTCGTAAGAATAGAGAAGGAGGGGGTTCATTCTCCTGGGTCTCAAATCAGTGGTGCACTGATACATGTTTAACAATTGGCTCTTTAGGGGAGAAAGCCCTGGTTTATAACATTTGCCAATTCCCATGGTGTAAATATTCCAACCATGGCCAATTTCAAGCCACCACAGAGACCTCATTGAAAGCCAGAGTTGGGAAGAGCCATTTACAGGTGGCTCTCAACCATGTACTGTGGTTGAGCAGGCTTCAGCACACCGGGTTCCTAACACCTTTTGTCACCCAGAGGCTCTTGAGACTTTTCTCCTGCCATCCAACGCTGGGGAAAGGTGAATGCATGTTCCGTACTGTTATGGAGGGTTTTTTGGTTACTATTCGAAGGAGTTTTCAGGTCATTGGAGAACAGTTGTTATTGAAGGCAAAGCCTGTAATCATGATCCAGGAAAAAGAGAAATGGGTTTTATTCCCTCCCATTGAGTGATTCCTATGTATGTGAGAGCCAAGACAAGACCTGGGATGGCTAGAGAAAGTTTCTGTGGACGTTGGGGCATGTGGGCAGGCTTCCTAGTGCAAAACCATCCTCACTTTTGTTTCCCCTTGTCTCCATCTCTCCTTCATGCCCTACCCACACCCTCCTTCCATGCACTTCCTGCCCTGCCCACTCCACTCTCTCTCCAGCGAGTTCTCCAAAGAGAGGGAGAAGGCCAAGGCTCGGGGGGATTTCCAAAAGCTACGAGAGAAGCAACAACTGGAAGAGGACCTGAAAGGCTACCTGGACTGGATCACACAGGCGGAAGACATTGACCCTGAGAACGAGGATGAAGGCATGGATGAGGAGAAACCTCGAAACAGTGAGCAGCATTCTCTGTCTTGGCTGGGTTCTGGGAGAGGGAAGAGACGGCGGGAGCACAGCAGAAACCTTTTACCACCAACCTTTCTTTACAGTTGTCTTCCTGGAAAAACATTGGTCTCATTGCTTGCAATCATTTGCTACTCATAGAAGTTAGTGAAATAATTGTGATTGATCTGTAAAGCCTCATTTTCTTTTAGAATCTTTGATCTTAAAGACAGTTTAGATTTTGCTAAGGTGCACTCTTTGTTTTTAAATCAGACATCCTCCTCTGGGCTCCATCTCTTTGGCAGAGGGCAGGCTCCTGCACCAGGCTTGTTACAAAGCATACTTTCCACGAAGCAGCTCCCTAGAAAGCAGGAACCTCGCCCCCTTTGCAGCAGACTTCCAAGCACCATTGTGCTTCCTCGTAGGAAAAGCAGCCAAAGGTTTCTCTTAAGGAGGTTAGATTCAAAGAACTAAATGGGAAGACTGAGGAAGCCTAGAGGCATTTGACAGGTTATAGACTGAGCTAAATCCCTTCCTCTGGGGTTGCATGGGGCAGGCTCTCACCAGATAAGCCCAGTGAGTCTCAAAGTGTGGTCCCTGGATCAGCAGCACCTGGGAAGTTACTAGATATGCAAACTCAGGCTGCACTTTAGATCTGCTGGCTCAGAGATCCCGGGGTGGAGCCCAGCAATTGGTTTGAACAGCCTGCAGATGATGGAGCTTCCGGGTGCATTGGAGAACCACTGGGTTAGGTCCCACTATTCTCCCTGTTTCCTTGGACCTCCATCTTTCTGATGACCACACATTTGCCTCCTCTCTCTGGGTGTACTCTTTCCCTTTCATTTTGCATGTTTGAATAGGTGTGTTTCTTCCTCAAGCAGCATAACTTGAAAACATGCTCCTGAACCTTGAGCATCTAGGGTAGTCAGGAACCAAACAGGTTAAAAAGCCAAGAAGATGGCTGCTGTATGGAGACAGGCAAGTAAGGTGGGAAGCCAGAAATATTCCCAGAGTGGAAGGGAGGTGACCATACCCACCAAGTCTCAGGGAAGTTGATGGAGGGAAGCATGACATGGTTTGGATCAGATGCTTCTCTCCTTAAGGAGCCAGGAAGGTGCAGGACTGCCAGGCCGGCTGCCCTGAGAAAAGCACAGTCTTCCCATCAGCTGTGAAATCTCTGTGTGTGCAGGCATGTGTGTGTATATATATATATATATATATATATATATATATATATATATATATATACTAGCACATACATGTAAATACAGTGAGTCTAGTTTCTCGGCCTTATAGTAGTCATGAGTTATGTCCATGTGTTTAAACTCCCAACAGATTTATGTGAGTTTCTGCTCATTAGCATCTGAGTCCTGATGAGGGATCTAGAGGAGGATCGAATGGAGGAAGTGGGGAGGAGCCAGCAAAGGTTTAGCTGCAGAGACTGCTAGATCCATCCACCAATGCTCCCTTTCTGATCACTGTTCAAGGGGAAACACAAAATTAAAACACACAAAATTAAAACACACACACACAAAAAGGGACTAGTAATGACATAATTTAATAACTCAGGCAGATTGGAAGACAAGGCTTTCAATGGATTGTAACAGTGAGCAATGGTGCCATTGGGGTCTTTTTGGAAAAATGCTTGGCAGATTCTATTCTACTGTTGCTGGAACTGTGGCGTAGTTTGTGGCACAGAGTGGTACAGTAGATAAGTACCACAGAGAAGCTTGCCTTTGAAACATGGAAACTGGCATCTTGGCCCCTCTCCATCCTAAGTCAGGGCAGAGGCCTAGTGTCATTATTAATGCTGATGAGCAAGTTTCTTAGCATATTATTAAAAACTAGAGGTCTGGTGCACAAAAATTTGTGCACTTGGGATGGGGGGTTATCTCAGCCCGACCTGTGCCCTCTCTCAGTCTGGGACCCCTCAGGGGATGTCTACCTGCTGGCTTAGGCCCACTCCCCGGATGATAAGGCCTAAGTTGGCAGTCAGACATCCCTCTGGCAGTCTGGGAGCCCTCAGGGGATGTCCACTTGCCAGCAGGAAGCAGGCCTAAGCTGCAGTCAGACATCTTTAGCGCTGCTGTGCTGGCAGCCATCAGCCTGGCTTGTGATTGAGCAGAGCTCCCCCTGTGGGAGCGCACTGACCACCAGGGGGGCAGATCCTGCATTGAGCGTCTGTCCCCTGGTGGTCAGTGTGTGTCATAGTGACCAGTCATTGCCAGTCATTCTGCTGTTAGGGTCAATTTGCATATTACCCTTTTATTATATAGGATAGAGGCCTGGTGCATGGGTGGGGGCTGACTGGTTTGTCCTGAATGGTGTCTCAGATCAGGGTGAGGGTCCCACTGGGGTGCTTGGCCAACCTGGGTGAGGGGCTGATGGCAGTTTGCAGGTTGGCCAAGCCCCCCAGCAGAGACCCTTACCCTATGGGGGTGTGACCAGCCTGGGAGAGGGGCTGAGGGCCGTTTTCAGGCTGCCCACAGCCCCTTCAGGATGGAGGATTCCTGGTGGGGTTCCTGGCCAGCCTGGGTGAGGGGCTGATGACTATTTTCAGGCTGGCCATGTCCCCTGGACAGGGTGGGCTGGATTCAGCCATCTGGGATTTATTTATTTTCTATAATTGAAAAACTGTAGCCTTGAGCAGAGCCCAGGGCTGGCCAGAGCAGGTGGGAAGCTTGGCTTCCTCCATCGCTGGGTGCAACCCATGCCTTTTGCTCACTCCAGCTCCATGGCCGCAGCCATCTTAGTTGGGTTAATTTGCATATTTGCTCCTGATTGGCTGGTGGGTGTAGCAGAATGACGGAGTGATGGTTAATTTGTATGTTTCTTTATTAGTGTAGATGAGTGGTATCCACTACTTGTTTAGTCAGTTGTGGTCCACAGACACGTAGTTATTCTATTCTCTGCCTAAAGCAAGAGCTCCCTAGATGTGTGCTGCCTCCCTATCCTGACCATTAAATGAATAAATTCCAAGGCGTTCCTAGCATGGAGAATTCTTTGCCACTGGACCAGATCATGTGGACAAGGTCTGCCCCCTCCCCCCTCCCCCACACACATTTCTGGCCAGGCTTTGGGATGAGCATGATGAACTGCCTAATCCAGTGGATAGAACTTCTGCCAAGATTTTCAGAAGTCCGAATATGGATGAAGTCAGACTCTGGAGACTGCTGTTCCTCCCACTGTGTACTCCTTCCTGATGGCTGGAGGAGCCTTTGCTGTCTGTTTCTGGTCCTCAGCCAGCCTTGTCCTGGGAGAACACGGTGGGAGCCTGCCACCTCCAATTGTTGAAATGGTGCTAGCACAGTCCTACTGGGGTGGGACAAGGAAATGAGTCTATAAAAAAGCAATATGAAGAGTAAAATAGACCCATGCAATGAAATGGATGTGAGAGATGTAGTAATGGAGCCAGGAAACCAGTCCAAAGGACTGTGTCTATTGGAGAAGTCCAATAAAAGCAGTGATTAAATTATTAGGGAATTGGCAACCTAATAGATTTGCAGAAAAGGCAAGCGTATGGCTCAGGAACTATATACTTGTCTTCAAAACTTCATAGTTTACCCTTTGAAACAAACACAAGGGGAGAAATGCTTTAATTTATATGTATGTTTCAATTAAAGTAGTATCTTAGCCTTTGAAATTTATAATAAAAATTTATAATATAGTAAGCTCTGCCAGTTCTTTCCAGCTCAAAAACAAGGTAGTCTTTTAAGAAAAAAGGCATCATCACTATTCATCAATGGCTCTGGCAACTTCTGTTCTTCCCTGGGCAAAAGGCAGGTCAACACCTGCCAGATGCTGCTGGAGTAGGACATAGTGACAGAGGTGGCACCAGAGCAGGACAGTGAGCATACCTGCAGGAGCTCAATCATGCACTTCTCCTAGAAAAAGCTACAAACACCGTGGAGGAAATAGAAAGAGCAGTAGTAGAGAAGAGAGAGCAAGGCACAGTTGGGAGGTACTTCTCTAAGTAATTAGAGTAATGATATAGCTGGTAAATTACATCCAAAAACATGTTCCAGTGTATGTTTCTACCATCCATCCACTCATTAGAGTCTGCTCCGTGCCAGACACTGTTTCAGGTGCAGGGGGAATAGCAATGAGCAAAGTAGTCAAAAATCCCTGCCCTCGTGGAACGTACCTCCTAGTGGGGAGACATACCAATGAAATGGTATGTCAGAGAGTGATAAGTGCCATGGAGAAGGTAAAATATGAGAGGGAGACAGATGTGTTGAGAGGTTGTAATTTAGGTGGGGTGCTCAGAAGTACCTCACTGAGGAGATGGCATTTGAATGAAGACTTGAAGGCAGTAAGGAAATATATAGATATTTGGGGAAAGAACATTCGGGGCAGAGGGAGCAGCTAGTGGAAAGGCCTCAAGGGAGAAGCAGGGCTGATGTATTTAAGGAGCAGAGAGGAGGCTAATGTGACTGGGGAGCAGTGAGTAAGGGGAAGAGAGGTAGGTGATGAAGTCCAAGATAACCAGGATGTGTACCATAAGACTCACTGTAAGAACTTAGGCTTTTCCAAGGAGTGAGCTAGGAAGCCACTGAGTTTTTAGCTGTGAAACACTATGACTTGACCCACGTTTACCAGGAACTCCCTGGCTGCAATCTGCAGAATGGAATGGAGGTGGGCAAGGATGAAGCAGGGAGCCGGGGGAGGGGCTGGGGCTCCTGCCTAGTAACAATGAGGTGATACAGAAAGGCTCCAGAATGATATCATTTGCTGGAGTATCAGATATAAGATGTGTGTATGAGAGAGAGAGAGAGAAACCAGAAGTTTTCCAGGTGATTGTCTAAACAGAAAGTGTGGAATCCTCATGTACTGATCCAGGGGAGACTACAAGAGGAATAGGTGTCAGGGCAGGAATATTAGGAAAAGTCTCATATCCAGACGTTTGACATGCCTATTTGTCATCCAAATGCAGATGGCGTGTAGGCAATTGGGAATTCATCTGAGGTTGGGGGAGAGGTCTGGGACAAATTATATTTTGAGAAGCCAACAACGTATAGAAGGCATTTAAACCTACTTGTCTGGATGAGATCACTTGGGGAGTAGTGTAGAGAGAAATGGGAGAGGCCAGCACTGCCCTGACCTTTCCCACCTCTACGGATGTATGGAAGCTGGGGTATGAGGAAGAGCCAGCAGAGGAGACCAGAAGGGCATGGCAGAGAGGAGGTAGGAAAGGCCAGGACAGTGCTGCTGAAAGGTGAGTATGGTGAGCGCTGGGAACTCATTACTGGGCTTAGCAGTGTGGGGTCACTGGTGCCTTGACAAGAGCTGCTCAGTGCCATGGTGACACACGAAGTTTGAGGGCAAACAGGGTCCTGTTTCATGAGTGTGTTGAGCCTGGAGACTTTCCAGTATGGCATCATGCTGCAGACCTCCTGTTTTGAGTGCAGCCTAGCTGCCAGTCATCTGAGGGTTTCCAGACAGGGAAGGAGAAGCACATGACATAGCCTACCTGGACCCTAAGGGGTCAGCGTTCAGCATTCATCAAGCCCAATCTGCAGCTGGTTACAGACAGCCTTACACAAAAGGACAAGATGATACTCAAGAGCCATTTTAGGGCCCCAAAAGATAGAAAAGAGGCAAAAAGGAGCGTGTTTGTACCCTGTTGCCTTTTGTGCCACTTCCAGAGTGAGTGGCTTCATGGGTCTTGGCTCCACACTGCTCTGCTCTCTGGAAAAGACAGGGTAACGTGGAGGCCTTTCCCCTTCCTCTGAGCAGCAATGAGCATCCCTTTTAAAAGCACCAACTACAAAACTGTCGCTGCTGCACAGGTCATTGTCATCAGCAGAGAAGCACCGTTGCAAGGCATATGGTCCATTTCCTGGCTCGAAGGCCGCATCTGAGAGAAGGCCAGCCATGAAGAAAGATAAAGAGGGAATTCTTTCTTTCTTTCTTTTCCTCAAGATAAAAAAAATGCTATTTTATCATTAAATGCTTTTTTAAATGACTTATTAAACATCTATCCACATAGGAACCTCTCTCTCATGTCACTAAGACTATTTAAAGGCTGCCCCTGCCCTCTAAAGCTTATAGTGTAAGACAGATCCCTCATGGTATCAATTCCTACATTCAATCAATTGCCAAGTCTATCAATTGACCTTCTAGAAAGTCCCTCTTGCCTGCTCCCTGCTCTCCTCTTTACCTCTGTTCCCCTAGACCAGCAGCCACCTGCCTGCCCTGCTCCCCAGCACTACTTACACTTATCTAGTACAATGTAGACAAGCCAGTCTTCCTAGAGTTGACGTACCATTCCCTTGTCAAAGTCTTTGGCTGTCTCCATAGCTACAAAATAAAGCCTGGAAGATGGCAATAGCTGGTGCATAAAGGGAAAATTAAATGCTCCTCACCTTGCAAACAAGCTCCCCCGAGGTGGATCCCATGGTACAAAGGATTTTAGAACTGGACACTTGTTTAGGGGTTATATAGCTAAATTCTCTCATTTTACAGATGGAAAAAAATTAAGGCTTGGAGAAAGTAAGGTAATTAGCCAAAAGAAACTCTGAACCCAATTATAAACTTTGTGTCTTTACATAGATGTGTTCAACATCACTAGTCATTAGGGAAATGCAAATTTAGACCATCATGACACCTATAAGAACAGATAAAATAAAAAGTCATGACAGCACTAAACTTGGGTGAGGATGTGAAGAACCAGGATCACTTATCCATTATTGGTTGGAACAGAGAATGGTACAGGCATTCTGGAAAAGAGTCTGGCCATTTCTTTAAAAATCTAAGTATATATTTACTTAGCAGTTACACTCCTAGCAATTTACCCCAGAAAATGAAAAGCTATGTCCACATAAAAATTGTGCACAGTTATTCATAGAAGCTTTATTTGTAATAGCCCCAAACTGGAAACAATCAAAATATACTCCCATGGGTAATTGTTTAAACAATGGTACATGCACACTATGGAATACTACTCAGCAATAAGAAAGAATAAACCAGACTCTCCTCCTTCCAAACAGGCCTGCAATTTGCTGTTTCTGGACCTTTGAAAATCCCTCCTCCCTCTGCCTAGAACACTCTTTACCTCTTCAACCCAACCTGCCGACCCAATACAGAAAGTGCATCTTCATTGATGCCCTTCCAGACCCCCGGTCTCAGCACAGGCAGGTCAGAGGACCAGTGAGAGCGGGAATGGCCCAGCTCTGATGTCATATAGAGAGCCCTCAGCAGGCAGAGTATATGCTCTCCCACTCAGCATTTGGGACAGCGATTTATATTTAATAGACTTCCCTCTCCACAAAAATGTTAAAAATTGAACTGAATCCTCTTTGAAACAAGAGAATTATGGTTCTATATCTCTACACCAGAGGCCCGGTGCACAGATTCATGCACCAGTGGCGTCCCTTGACCTGACCTGTGCCCTCTCACAATCCGGAACCCCTCACAATCTCAGGGGATGTTGGAGAGCCTGTTTCAGCCTGATCGCCGCAGGTCAGGCCAAGGGACCCCACCGATGCACCAGTCTGTGTACCAGGCCTCTAGTGTGCAGGTAAGATCTTCAGTTAATCTATTTCCGCCCTCCCCCTCTCCCCTTCTCTCTGAGATTCATCAGTCTTCCGTGTTTCCATGCCTGTGCATTGAGCATCTGACCCCTGATGGTCATTGCATGTCATAGCTACCGGCTGGTCAGTTGGCCAATCAGCCAGTCACTTAGGCTTTTATATATATAGATTCCTACCTATTTGGCCAAATCCCCTTTATCTTGTTCTCACTGTACTCGGGCTAGGCCTTTGGAGAGTGTATTGTCATTGATGGAATGGGTAGAAATGATTTCGGAGTTTAAAAAGTGAGCCTAGAGGAACAACCAGAAGGAGGTAGAAATAGATCCATTCAATGGTCAGTGGGACAGGGGCATGACCTTGCTCGCTCTTGCATTCTCTTTTTGAGGGGAATCATTATTCCATAACCTGTGTGGAATTGCTTTTTGGATTCTGAGGTTGAACAGTGGACACATATCAGCCTCCATGGGCTCACCTGGGCTAGAAGGCAGAGCCAGGACTAGGGCAGGAGCTAGATACAGATAATCTCATTTAATCCTCCAGTTAAAATCATCTCATGTGGGAACTAATATCCCCATTTCACAGATGGGAAGACTGAGGCTCGGAGAAATTAATTTGTTCATGAAACACACCCAAAAAGTGCTGATTTGATTTTAATTTGGTGCTTTGCAAACAGATCAAAACACCTGAGAGCTGAGAGTAGCTCAGCTGAGGGGGTGAAGGGGAGATGAATCATCCTCTATTTCCCTTTGATCCATTTTCTCCAATAACCAGTGCTCAGCCTCTAAACAGAACACCCAGGATACAGTTGCCCTGGGCGCCCACCATCCTCCACTCCCTTCCACATAAACGGGAGATAAAAGCCCCATGTCACATCAAGATACATTATCTGTCAGAGGCTGTTAGTGGAGGAGTGACAGCTCCTGCCTCTGTCATTGCTAATGTGGAAAGTTATCATTTGGTAATGGAAGAAGGTTACCATGGACTGCGTCCCACCATGGGGTGTGTGCACAAGAGCCAGTGGGAAGAGCAGAGAAACTGGAATCACTGGCCTCAATAGGAGGCCGTTGTGGGGAGACCTCTGGAGTATACATGCTACCCTGTCCTGCTTTTGTGAGAGAGACATTTGTGTACCCACTCAACACATATTAAGTACTAACTGGGCACTCAGAATACTAAGATAAATAACAATTTGTGTCCTAAGGGGACCTACGCCTAGCTAAGGAGACGAAGGTGCAAATAAGCAGGTTGCAGCAATGCGATGATGGCATGAACAAGGCACTGGAGAAATACAGAGGAGAGAGAATAGAGTTTGGAAGGAGGTGGAAGGGCTGCCCACCGGAGAATGATTTCTGAGGACGGAAACAGGACAGGCCAGCTGTAATAGCAACCCTAGATCCAACCTCGGTCACTTGTTACAGTGAAGGTTGCTTCTACTCCACAGTTCACTGTGGGTTCCGTGTTGGCAGGACGGCAAGTTCACCTCCACAGTCTTCAGGGACCTGGGCTCCTTCCCTCCAGTGTCTGTACCACCTCCTGGCTGCAGAGGTCTTCCAGGATCCCTGCAGCTGGCCAGCAGAAGGGGAAAGGGAGAGGGAGCATGGGGCATGCGGGAGGGTTTGGAGGCCAGGCCTGGCAGTGTGGGCATCACCTCCATCCACAGTCCACTGGCCAGAACACAGTTATGAGCTCCACCTAGCTTCTAGGGCTGGGAAACAGTTGGCAGAGGGAACATAACTGAGCTGGGTAGACACATAGCAGTGTCTCTGCTGCCTACAGTTGGTAGCAGTTTATGATCAAGAGGATGAGAAAGGACCGTTGTAAGCTGAGGGAGCTGCATATGTAAAGCCTAGAAACAAATAATGGGGAGGAGCTGGAAGGAGGCAGAGAAGGAAGAAAGGGGGTGTGGGGAAGGGTGCACAGGAAAGAAAGCAAAGACCAAGGCAGGAGGAAGACAGAGTCTCAAAGCTCAGAGGTGGACTTGATCCTCTGGATAAGAAGGAGCCACTGAAGAGACTGAAGTGGAGGTACAAGTTCACTGTCACAAGGTCACTGTGTCCCTGGTTGTGGACAATCAGTTGGAGGGAGGGAGAAGCTGGAAGCAGGGGCATTAGTCATTTCCGAGGCTGACAGGGCTGAAATGAGAGTCGCGGTAGGAACGGATTGCCAGGGTGCTTCTTGGTCACCTGCTCCCACCAAGACGGAGTCCTGGGCCGGCAGACCCCAGCGTCTTTGGATCCGCAGCTCATACTGCCCTAGGTCAGGGTTGGTGGATAGGCTGCAGCAGTAGCCTGTCTTCCTGAGAACTGACTTGTCCTGTCTGCTTAGCAGTGGGAGCCCTGTCAATGCCCTTTGTCTCTTGCTGTTCAAAGGCCTGTTCAAAGGCCTGTTTTCTGTCCGTGACCATAAACACACCAACAAGCTGTCCCTTCACCCTGAAAGGTACCGCTTGTAGAATTCCAAATAACTCTGCCTCCTTTATTTCTTGTCTGATGTGGCATGTGGGGAAGAAAAAAATGTTGAGTAACAGCCCCAAATCTGAGGCTTTGAGGGCTCATCTCTTCAGGATTACATGAGCGGACGGAGAGATGGTGCCTCTGGTGACAGCCACAGGGTTCCAGAGGAGGCTTATGCTCCCGTGTGATGGGAAAGAGTCTCTCCTCTTAACAGTCCTGGCACCTGCCCTGAGTACTGGGCTGTTCTGCATTCGAGTCACTTTGTATGTAAGCCTCGTGGGGAAGGGGGAAGGGAGGGGGCAGCACGGAAGTCTGGTCAGGAATAACGGAGTTTTCTAAAAGGAGTTGCTTGATGGAACGGGGCACCCCTGGGGAGATGGACGGAATTCTTAAAAACAGAAGGAAAAAGGTCAGTGTTAGGCTAGGCTGAAGGCAGCGAGAAGAGAGAAAGCTGGACAGGGGAGGGCTGGTACATTTAAGATTTATTTCTGTCTTAGTCTGGCTATTCTGACAAACTAGAGTCCCAGTGCACAAAAATTTGTGCACTTGGGGGCGGGGGGGGGGGTCCCTCAGTCTGGCCTATGCCCTCTCGCAGTCTGGGACCCCTCGGGGGATATCCACCTGCTGGCTTAGGCCCACTCCCCAGGGGATCAGGCCTAAGCTGACAGTCAGACATCCCTCTGGCAGCCAGGAGTCCTTGGGGGATGTCCACTTGCCAGTGGGGAACAGGCCTGAGCTGCAGTCAGACATCCTTAGCTCTGCTGAGGAGGCAGGAAAGGCTCCCACCACTACTGCTGTACTGGCAGCTGGCAGCCTGTCTTGTGGCTGAGCAGAACTCCCCCTGTGGGAGCACAGTGACCATCAGGGGCAGCTCCTGCATTGAGCATCTTCCCCTGGTGGTCAGTGCGTGTCATAGTGACCAGTCATTCCCAGTTGTTCTGCTGTTAGGGTCAATTTGCATATTAACCTTTTGTTATATAGGACAGAGGCCTGGTGCACAGGTGGGGGTCAGCTTGTTTGCCCTGAAGGGTGTCTTGCTGGGGTGCCTGGCCAGCCTGGGTGAGGGGCTGATGGCTGTTTGTAGGCTGGTCAAACTCCCCAGGGTTTATGACCCTGGTCCCCATGGGAGTGTGACCAGCCTGGGTGGGGGGCTGAGAGCCATTATCAGGCTGGCCATGGCCGTGGGCTGGAAGCAGGTATCTGGGATTTATTTAACTTCTATAATTGAAACTTGGTCCTGCTCGAACCTGCCTGCTGGAAGCAAGTATCTTGGGCTTATTTACCTTCTGTAATTGTAACTTTGTTGCCTTGAGTGGAGCTCAGGGCCCGCAGGGCAGGTGGGAATCTTGGCTTCCTCCGTCTCTGAGGCAACGCAAGCCTCCTGCCTTGCTACAGCTCCCTGGCTGCTGCCATCTTTGTGAGGAGTGAGGGTTAATTTTTGTATTACTCTTTTCCTGGGCAGAAGACCCCCAAGCCCCTCTGATCACCAGCTTCACAGAGCCTAGGCCTCTGCGATCACCGGCTCTGATCCTGGCCCCTGCCATCGCCGGCTCTGCCCTTGCCCCACTGGTAGCCTCTGGCCAAGGCTGCAGGCCTGGGCAGGGGACCCCCAGACCTCTGCATTGCTGGCTCCACTGGTGCCCAGACCCCTGCATTGCCAGCTCTGCCCCTGCCCCTCTGATTGCTGGCTCTGTGGAGCCCAGGCCCCTGCTATCTGGCCTTGCCCCTGCCCAGGCCTGAGGCCTCTGGCCCAGACCTTATGCCTGTGTAGGGCACCCTCATACACCTCCTATCACCATCTCCACCCTTGCCGATGCCTGAGGCCTCTGGTGAAGGCCTCTGGCCTGGGCAGGGGAACTTCAGCCCCCTCTGATCACCTGTTCTGCCCCTCGGGGCCCCCGCCTCTCCTGCCACCTGCCTGGCTAACAGGCCTGACCACTTCAGTGGCAGGGCTGAGCCAGACTGGGCGCTGCCATCTTGTGGCCATGGGGGTGGCCATCTTGTGGCTATGTGGGAAACCATCTTGATGCTATGGGAGCAGCCATATTTGTGATGGAGTGATGCCTAATTTGCATATTACTCTTTTATTAGATAGGATGTGGCTATGGGCACCACCATCTTGTGGCTATGGGGGCAGCCATCTTTGTGATGGAGTGACACCTAATTTGCATATTACTCTTTTATTAGATAGGATTACCACAGACCTCGTGGCTTAGACAGCGGACATTTGTTTCTCCCAGTTCTGGAGGCTGGAGGTGAGAAGCAGTGTGGTCAGGTCCTTGGTGTGGGCCGTCTTCCTGGTTCACATCTTCCCAGTCGTCTCCTTGCGATGTCCTCACACGGTGGGAAGGGCGCTAGCTAGTCTCTGGCTTCATCTAAGAAGGCACTGATCCCATGTGTAAGAGCTCCACCTCATAACCTAATGACCTCCCAAAGGCCCATCTCCAAATACTACATGTTGGGATTAGGGTTTCAACATGGGAATTTGGGGGCAACACATTCGGTCCATTGCAATGATCTTTCCATATCCCTAAACTGGGCCCTGGATTCCCCTATAGCCAAGGGGGTGGCTCCATCACAATCAGAGAATCAGGGCACCCTAAAACCTGGAACAAAGGGATGACCAGGTCAGTGAGTCTATTTCCCAGTCTCTGGGCAGGGCCACGTATCCTCCAGGCCTGCCTTGCCACTGTCAGGATTGCTGGGGGTGTTTCTGCAGGCCCTGTCCCCTGTCAACTGGTTTGTTTTCTGAAGACAGAAAAGGGAAGATCCTGCCTGCTCACAGGTTTTACAGGTTCACTGTCTCTTAGGGGTACGTGCAGGTTTCAGCCCTGTCTCAGGACAGAGCACGGGAGGGGCTCAGAGGCAACATAACGGGAACTGGGAGAAAAGTGGACTCTTGCCCTGGAAGTCTTTGGAATTCTGCCACTGGGACAGATGACAAGGGCCTGCCCTGTCACTGTGTCAGATCTAAAATCAGATGGGGCCAGATCCAGTCCAGCAGAGGGTGTAAAATGAATCAGACACACAAGTTAATTCTTCATCTCTGTTTCTTGTCTATCAATGCCATTTCTTTCTAACTTCTGAGAGAGGACAGGAATATTTCACCATGTTTTACTTCATGTACTCGCCTCTTCTCCCCTTTTTTCTTCAAATACATCCAGAGAAATGTTAGAAATGTCCTTACTTTATGTCTCTTTCAGTGAGGCCAGTAACCAGCTCAGCATGAAAGTCAGCAAATGGTTAAGAGAGAACCAAGAATAAAGCCCCAGCTGCTGTGTAGGACCAGAAAGCTGCATATGTTTAAGTCTTGAAAAGGTCAACTGCCTTCTACGGGGCAGAGGTTTGATTTCATCCATTATCGTGGTCTTTGGCATAATGCTCATTTCATTCACTGGCTGCAATGGAAACTTATGGAGTAAATGTTATCACAAGCTGAGACTTAATGAGATCTCATCTGTATCTCCTGGATGTCATGGAAAGCAGCCATTTTGGTAATAAATAGAGAATGGCATCTAATTTGTAAATTCCTCTTTCCGTTGCTAAGTTTAATCTGATCAGTGAAACTGAAGGGAATTGTTGATGGCCCCATATTATTTTCCATGCCTTCCTCTGGCCAGGAAACATTATTCCTGACGGAAATGGCATGTTGCTCTGGCGAAGGTAGGGATGACATTTGTCATGAGGCTAACCCAATTGTTGCATATTATAAAACATGTTTAGACCAAAATTTATTTAAAACCAGAATGGAACTGAGGCCCCATGTTGCTCTGTTACTAGTGTCACTGGTTCATAGAAGCAAAGCTACAGAAATCTGTAGCAGTGGCCTTCCTGAAGGGGCCCCTCTGGATGTGATTTCATCTTGACTCCATTCAAAATTAGGCTGGATGGACCACCATGGTGCCGAGCTTGTGGTCACAAATGACCTTTCCTGAGATGGCAGAGGGCAGGTTAAGGGGCCGGAACAGTCTTTCATGGGTCCTTTTTTAGTTTAAGATTCATAGAAAGAATGAAAGTGGCACAAAAGGGCGGCTGATGGAGCTTCCTTTTTTTCCAGTTGTGCTCAAGTAGTTTTTCATGATCAATCTTAATTAAAGATTTTTACAAATTATCTTTTCACAAGTTGCTAAGCAGGGACCATATCACAGTAAGTTGTGGGGCACACAGGAGTTACTTCATGAATATTTCATGAAAGGACTGGCAATAACAATGAAGACATCAGGACCTTGATGGCCCCCCAAGGAACGTGATGGACTTAGCTAAATAGGCCTCAAGAACACATAGATCATCTCCAATAATTGTTTAGATTCCACATGGTCTTTTAGATGCAAAAAGTGATCCTGAGGCTCTTCTCTTTGGCCTGTGTTTTGCTTTTTTGTTCCCCAATGAAATATATATAGTGCCCAGGCATTCTACATACCCTTGAATATTGCAGATGACAGATATCACTTATTAAGTATCTCCTCTAACTCACAGGATCTTTAATTTTAACCCTCCAAGATTGGAATTATTAACTCCATTTTTTATATGAGAAGATGAGGTTCCAATAATTTGTTCAAGGCCAGACAGCCATTAGTAGGGCTATCTAATGATAAAGGCAGCAAAGAGGTGAGCATAAAATACCTGCTGATAGGAATGTGAGATGGGAGTGAGAGGGGGAAAGAACCTGGAAAAGAAGCCAGAAGACCTGGTTGGTTCCTCATCTCAGCTCTAATACTCTGTGACCTCGAACAAACCTTTCCCTCTCTGGACCTCAATTTCCTAACACGTAAGAAGAATAATCAAGTCATCTCTGGTTTTCTATAAATTCTTGAGCAGTATGATCCCGGGACTCCCTCTGACACTGTCTTTGTCCAGGAGGGGTGTGTGGCTGGCCAGAGAGAGAACACCCTCATTTGCAGACACTGGCTCTCTCTTCTTGGCTAGGCAGCAGGTGGCGACAAGAGAGAAAGTGTCCTCTAAGAAAGGACTCCGGACAGCCTCTCTCCAGCATCCAGCAGCCTGCCTCTTCATGCCCTGACATTTCTGCCTTTCTCCCAGAGTCAGTATCCTGAAAACTTTGTCTTTGCCTGGAAAGCACTGAATGGTAGAACCTCTCCTCATCTCACATCTCCATTATGCATGACCATCCTCTACAGCCCACCCCCTTCTTGAACATTCTGTGGTAGGAACTCACCAGGTCACAAGAAACCCCTCCCATTTTTTCTGCAATTCCAGTTCGTAGAAAACTCTTTGTTTTCCTGAGCTGATACCTGGGGCTGTTCAAGTTCCACAAGCTGGTCTGGTGTCATGGGTGCAACGGTGTCCTCACAGGGGCCCTGCTAATTGTCCTTACTTGGCTAATGACTCCTAATTGCCTCTTCTCTCTGCTCTCCCTCCTGCCTTATATCCCCATTTGAGATCATTGCCCATTTCTTCTCATTGGTCCTCCCAGTAGCCCAGGAGTAAAGCACTGAACTGTTAAAACAGCGTGTCCTTCCCAAACACGAAGGCAGTACTGAGCAGGGCCCTGCCACTCGGGACTCCTGACTAGAAAGTACAGCTTCCATGCCAGCTTTCTCCTGCCCAACCCCTGGTGATGCTGCCCCCTTTCCTCATCAGTGCTGACCTCTGTGCTTGGCCCTTCTCATCTGCAAGGAGGCTCACTCTCCCACTTTATTATTGGAATTAGAAAAAGACCACTGTTCCTTTCTGCTTTCCCTAAATCAGGCAAAGGCCTTGTCTTCATACCTTTTCAGCCTCAGATAAGGATTACTCCTGCAGTGCTGACAGCAAAAGAATAGAGTTGTTCAAATCTGCCCAAGGGCGCCATGCCCCTGCTATACAGACCCAGTCACACCTGTCATCATGCAACCAACAGTCAGTCCCCTTCCTCACAGGAAAAGCCTGTACAATATCCCACCCACCTGGACCAGGACTCCATCTCACCACAGCCTCTGTGTCCTTTCCTTCCTTCTGGGTTTCCTGGGTTAAGAATCCTCATAGACTCTAGGGATCAGGGGAGCAGTCACATAGAGGCAGCCTACACCCCACAGGAGGCCCAGGTGAGCCCAAGGTCGGCCTCCGATCCCAGTCACTTCTGGAACATTAGCATTCCCACTTTCTGTCACTGCCTCCAGGCCTTTTGCTTATTGAAGACTGTGGTTCCTATTCTCTGTATTTCAAAAAACTTTTCTCTTCTAAAAATAGAACAATCAGCCTCTCCAACAAGCCCAACCCTCCTGAGACATTATGGAAGAGTTCTAAGATTAAGGAAAAGAGGGAGGGGAGGGGGAAAGGTAATTAATACCTTTGATTCAGAGTCAGTCTGGAGAGGAAGAATCTGGAGGGAGAGCTGCTCAGTAGAGAAACACTAGATGTACCGATTGATAATGTGGACCTTTTTCAATAGATGGAGTTACACATATGATGATATATATGCGATTTTATATGTATGCAGTTTTGTTGTATTGAAAACAAGCTTCAAAACTTCATATGTCAAATTTTCTGAAGGTGTTAACCTCATAGATATTTTTACACTTAACAATGTTGGATTTCATGCTAAAAAAAAGAGCATTTGCGGGAAGTTTTAATTCATTATTTTACTAGTAAAAGTGACATTGTCCTGCATTAAAATCCACCTGCTCTGGCACATTTCATTTGGGGTTGGTTTCTTCTTCTCTGTGCCCGGTTCACAGTCACCCCAGCTGCTGTGGGCATGAGCAGCCACTGCCCACCATGGTCACATGTTGGCCCTTCCACTAAACAGCACAGGATGGAGGAAGGAGCTTTCAGGTGGCTGACTGTGTGCATTCCAGTGCCTGCTCTGGTGAAACAGTGAATGAATGAAACAATACTAACCCTGGGCCCATCCCAGACATGTGCAGTCCTACCCCTCTCTGAGGGTGAAGGAGTAGAAGAAAGCTGAATGAGGTGTGTGTGCCCGAGTACCCACCGATACTTGTGGTACACCTCCTGTGCCTCCAACAGAAGTTACAAGCCCTGCTCCCAGCCCTGCAGCACTTCCCATCTGGTTGCCCAGGGAGGTCAGCTCGGTGCCAGAGAGTGGAGCAGAGAAGGGCAGATGTTGGTGAGGTGAGACCAGGAGAACCTGAACTTTCCCACCCATTCTTGAGCGACAGTCAAAGGCACATGTGGCTGGGAATAGAGGACAAAGACCTGTGTCCTCGTCCTGGCTCCGCTCCCTTGGCCTCAGTTTTCCCATCTACGACTTGTGAATGAAGACACCTTCCTGGCTGTCTCCCAGGTGGCTGTGAAGATAAACTGAGGTAATTTAATGAGCATGCTCTGAACCACACAGTGCTGTACCCTTTTCTAATGAGTGAAGAGCCCTGTGCACAGCAGAGTTCTACACTACAGGGCACAAGTGATGCCTATTTCTGGAAGAAGATTGCTCTGTGCTTTAAGAGGCTTCATGAAGGCAGTGGGCTTGCAAAGGAGCCCAGGAGAGTTCCCAGCCAAGCAAGCCCAGAGGGAGGTGTACAGTCCCTGGCAAGCACCATGGCCTTCCACAAAATGCGGTCAAACCAACACTGACAAAGTGTGGCATGTTCTGGAGGCCATGAGTAGAGCCGAATGCCTGACCAGAGGGTGAACCCAGGGTCAAAATGGGAAAAGGTTGGATGGGTAGAATGAAACCGAATTTTGAAGGGCCTTGGGGAAAGCAGGAGCATTCTATGCAGTGACAATGATGTGATATGAAGAAACAGTGCTAAGGGGAGACTCATCCATCCATGAGAGAATTCAGTAAGAGCTTCAAGATCTGCTTCTCTCTGGGCTAAGTCCCTGCCCCTCATGAACGATCAGCCATCTGGGGTTTCCTCATGCGGAGCTCCTTGCTTGTACTGTTCAGTTTCTTTGTTTTCTAAGGTTAAAAAAAAAAATTCTTAGACATCTCCTCTTAAACCCCCAACAAAAATTCTGGGAACCTTTCAATAATGAGCACCTCCTAGCCTCTCAAGGCAGGTAGGCCATTAGGAAATGTTTCTTATATTAGAGCAAAATTATCATTCTTCAATGCCTATTCCTTGTAGAACTACTCTTTCCTTCCTGGTGGAAAGATGAGATGGTGCTGAGGCCATCCAGCCTACCGTATTGAACTTAAACCTCTAGCTTCTTCCTAGACCGTGGTGTACAGCCCTTCACCATCCCAAAATGCTGCCTCTGGCTGCTGCCCCTCTCTGACCATGGTCCTGAGCTGTGACTGTCTGTCCTAA
This sequence comes from Murina feae, assembly GCA_004026665.1. Lineage (NCBI taxonomy): Eukaryota > Metazoa > Chordata > Mammalia > Chiroptera > Vespertilionidae > Murina > Murina feae. The sequence goes on from PVJC01000296.1 coordinate 104,806, forward strand.
CAAGTTTTGGCCGATGCTGAGGACAGGAGCTCTGCCTCCTGGGTCTTTGCCAGCTAAAGGACCGCCCAGCGAAAGACACAGGCCAGGCACACTGCATCCTAGGTCTTGCAACCAGGGGAAGAAGGAGGAAAATAACAACTGCAAGCATCCAGCAGACAGAGGTGGGAGATTAATGACAGGAAAGGGCTCGCTGCAGAAGGGGACACGCTGATTGGTATTCTGACAGCTGCCCATAAACTCATTCATGAAACTATGGAGCTGAAGAGGCACCATGGGGCTGGAAGCTAAAGTGACTCACTTCACATAAAAGCCACTCATGGAAGCAGCCTAAAAATTTAAGGCAGAAATTGACTTGGGTGCCAGAAGCGAGGGCAAGGCTGAGACCCTGCTGAAGAAAGCACTGCTCCTTGCTCCAGATAGCTCCCCGCCGTATGTACGTGGAGGCTGAGCTGGGCCGTGTAGGAACCTCCTTGCTGGAAATGTTACCTGGGCCAAAATTATCTTGAGCAGCAGAAAGCAATGAAGTTGAAGAGAGAGCCCCCTGCCCCCCAAAAAAAAGAAAAGAAAAGAAAAGGCATGGACCGTGAGCTCTATATAGCTGTTGTCAACAGCTCACCCACTGTGGAACTTCTGAATTCCAGGCAAGGGAGGGCGCCCTGGTCCTGTGCTCAGCCGTGATGATCAAGGGTGGGCTTTCAGCCTCTCCGTGATGTAAGTTAGTGACAACTGAAAAAGGAGGGATCACTGATGGTGGAACGAGGACTGGACATCTACCACTAGCCAGCTGTGACCCTGGACCAGTCACTGAGGCTCTTAGACCTTCACATTCTCACCTGTAAAATGAAGGCGTGGCCTATCCCTTGCGGCCCTGCAGTGCAAGCTTGATGGAAACCTGTTTTGTAGTGGGGACCCTGAGCTACAGAGGAGTGATGTAACATATCCAAAGTGGCAGAGCCAGGATTCAAATTCGGGCCACCTGGCTCCAGCCCCTGCTCCTAACCACACTGCTTCCTGCCTCCCCCTTCCTGGCAGGAAGGCCCTGGGCAGGATTATAAAATGAGCGGCTTCCCTCCAGACCTCCAGCTGCACCTTCTGCCTCTCTTCTCCCCCTCCGGGTACAAGCACATCTGCAGGACTCTCTTGTGATTAGGAAAGCTTTTATGAATTTACCCAGTATGTGTAGTAGCTGAGAGGGCTGATTTGGCATAACATCCACCGCTGTTCAAATGCTGGATCTCATTAGTTGCTCACTTTGAATAAGTAACTCAGTTCTCTAAGCCTCCATTTTCTGATCTGTAAATTGGGAACATATAATGGGGATAAATAACCTCTCACAGGGTTGGTTTGGGGCTTCAATCAATTAATATGTGTTAAGTGCATGGAGGAGTAGCTGGCATGGAGCAAGTGATCAAAACACGGAGCTGTTGTTGCTAGTAAGATATAAATGACTAAATTTGCACACTGAGGGACAAGACCCTAAAATGAAATCAGTAGACATCACTGGATTGAGTTGGAGAGGGATTGGGGACTCAAATCGTTCCTATTCCTTCCATGTCATACCACATGGGTGACCATCTACTGCTAACCCTGGCCTTGCAGACCAGAATAATGTCCCCTCTCCAACCTAAAAGTAGTTTTGTGCCTAAAAAATTGGATTTCCAAAGGAATTCTACAAATAGAGGCCCCATCATCTACATCTAGAAGCCCCTGTCACATCCCCAATGACTGCGGTGAGCTGTTTCCCTTGGAGATGGCAATCTTCCCGTGTGATCAGATATCCTGTTTACACCTAGTCCTAAGGGCCTGAGAATGCCCATGCTGCCTTGTTGCCCCTAATGAAGGTGAGGTTGGGGTGGCAAGGGGCTGTTTATTTGATGCAGCCAAACCTCCTTCCCCTGCCTCCTCCTGCCACTGCCCACTTCTCCTGGATCCCAGTAATAACTGAAGTGGCCTGACTCAGTGGCACCACAGTTGTGGAGAGACGGTTTCTGCCTGGGAGCCAGCACTGGATGCTTATGTCCTGCTGAGAGCACAGCCTCATCTTCTTCTCTGGATTATAGATGCAGATCAAGGGCAGGCACACACGCCTCCTCCCAGTTTATAGCAGTAATAATAATTATGATGATGCACATCATGCTTATATTGTGCCTTTTTAATGAGGCCACTTTGTTTGGCTTCTTAATATTTAATCCTGTTTTATATTTACTTTATGATGGCGTAAAATCAGCCAGGTTTTAATTGCTTATGTGGAGGACACCACGCTGGGCCGGGGCTGCAGCAGTTGTGAAGGCGGCTCTGGAAGCTGGTGGCACCTTCTCTGTGACCTTCCACCCAGGCAGGCTGCTGTGGCTGGAACCATTTTGCTCTCTCTCTCACCACCTTTTCCCTTTGCCCCCTGCATTTGCTTTTCTTCTTTCCTGATCTCTTTCTTTCCCTTATAAGAGACCCTCGTTCAATTTATTTATATCAGAGATGAGGAAAATGAGACCCCAAATCATCATGTGGCTTGGAGCTGTTTATTGGCAAGGCCAAGAAACCAACTACCTGGCACTTACTAGACTCCAGTACAAGGGGATTCCGAGACCCTGAGCTGGATAGAGACATGCAAAGAGCTCCACTAGCAGCTTGGGACTCCCCGTAGCCAGGGGCTCGATCTAGCTAACTATGAGAAAGTAGTAGGAATAACTGTCCACATTGGTTTTTCGGCAAAAGAAAATTAAATTTTATGAAATGTGATAAAGTTCCTTTGAAGAGAGTCTCCTGGGACTGTAACCAGAATGTTTGATCTGTCCTGCCATGGGGCTAAAGCAATCCCTGTGCTAATCACCCTACCTCACTAGTTCTTACCAGTAATTCAGCTTGCAAATATGGATGTAAGCCAAGTTATTCTGGAGGTTGCCTCATGTACCTAGGAAAGCCTGGACTCCAGGGCAGTCATTCTCTACTATTACTAGCTGTCACCTTCAACTGTTAGGGACTAGCCTTCACCTGTCAGTGGGCTAATACTATCTACCTTGCCCACACAGGTAGCTGTGGAAACTGGTGATTTTAGGAAAGGCTAATGAAAATGCAGGCAGGGCTTAAGGAGTCAGCAAGGGAGGCGGAACCCTGAGGAAAGCACCCAGAGGGAACTATTATCACCACAGGCCTGAAGGGCAAGAGGAGAGAGCAGTTTTCAGAAGTTTGAGAGGTGTCATGACAAAAGGGTCACATGGCAGACCTGTGGCCCTTGGCAACAGAGGCAGCCAATCTGCACCAACTGGCAAGCAAGCACCAGGGTTGGGAGCACCCAGCATCACTCACCTCAAGCCTCAATGATGTCCATCATATTGGTGCTTCCAAAGGCCAACCCAAAAGGGAGCTCACTGATGAAGTTTACAAGCTCCCTGCAGGATTCAGGGCATGGGGGAGAGGGACGGAGGGTACATCTGAAGGACAAAACTCATGAGGTCCAAATACAGGACTGCCCTTAAAACTCTGTGAAGATACAGTGCTATTATTATAGCTTCATATTCTGTATCACTAGAGCTGAAAGGAAGTCCAGAAAATTCTGATATAAAGTCTCCAGCCTTTAGAAAGTTAAAATTTAGTTAGGGACATAAATCTAATACTTGCTCAGCAATCTAATATAATAAAAGAGTAATATGCAAATTGACCATCACCCGAGACACCTAAGCCACGCCCACCAGCCAAGCCACACCTCCCAGCCACTCAGAGCAGCTGTATGCAAATTAACCCAGCCAAAATGGAGGCCAGCAGCCATGGAGCTAGAGCAAACCAGAGGCTTCTGTTGCAACTGCCTGCCTAGGCTGGCTGAGCCTCTGCTCACGGCCATGCCCACCAGCCAATCAGAGTGGCTGTATGCAAATTAACCCAGCCAAGATAGAGGCCAGCAGCCATGGAGCTAGAGCAAACCAGAGGCTTTTGTTGCAACTGCCTGCCTAGGCTGGCTGAGCCTCTGCTCACGGCCACGCCCACCAGCCAATCAGAGCAGCTGTATGCAAATTAACCCAGCCAAGATGGAGGCTAGCAGCTATGGAGCTAGAGCAAACCAAAGGCTTCTGTTGCAACTGCCTGCCTAGGCTGGCTGAGCCTCTGGTCAGGATAACAATGTTTCAATTATAGAAGCCACGGAGCTGAAACAAACAGGAGATTTCATTACTTGCCTAGGCCTCAGCTTGAACCAACAGTGTTTCAATTATCTAAACTAATAAAAGCGTAATATTGAAATTTTCCGTTTCTTTGGGATGCCTAAGCCACGCCCACCAGCCAATCAGAGCAGCTGTATGCAAATTAACCCAGCCAAACTGGAGGCTGGCAGAGTGGCTCTGCACTGGGAGCCTCCGAGGCCGGCACAGTTGCACCAAGTGTATCAGCTCAGGGGGGGGGCCTGGAGCCTCCTTGGGGCATCCAGGAGCGCCCGTCCCCTCTGCCCCCCAGGGGCCTCTTCAGGGCATCCAGGAGTGCCCTTCCTGGGTCTGCTGCCTGGCTCTGCCCCCCGGGGGGGCCTCCTCGGGGGCATGCAGGAGCACCCGTCCAGGGTCCACTGCCTTCATCTGTCCCCCAGGGGCCTCCACAGGGTGTGCAGGAGTGTCTGCTGCACAGTGCGGAGCATCTGAAGCCAGTCCACTGCCTGGCTCCACCCCGGGTATGTTCGCTCAGCAGCAAGGCCCCACCGAGGAATCCTGCACTAGCGTCTGCTCCTGGCTCGCCACCCAGCTCTGCACCTGGTGTGTCCCCTCAGCAGTGGGGGCCCATCAGGCGTGTGCGATCGTGGGCCATCTGGTGGGAAACATCCAGGCCTACACTTACCAGCCCTCCCACTCTCCAGTGCACAGACCCTGAAGGGGCTGTGGGCAGCCTGAAAATGGCCCTCAGTCCCTCACCCAGGCTGGCCAGGCACGCCAGCAGGTGGACATCCCCCCCCCCCGAGGTGTCCCAGACTGCAAGAGGGCACAGGCCAGGCTGAGGGACCACCCCTTCCCCCCGAGTGCACAAATTTTTGTGCACCGGGCCCCTAGTCTATAATAAAAAGAGATATAAATTAATTGGTAATATTAGGAAATGCTCATAGTACTTATTATTGTACAAAGTTATTTTATAAATGTTTCACTTAATTCTTGCCAGAACCTCTCGACAGGTATCATTATTTTCTTTTTACAGATGGGAAACCTGACCTCAGAGAGGTTAGATAGCTTCCCAGAGTTACACAGCTAGGAGAGGTGGGATTGAATCTTGAATTCAGACTTTTATCTGTAATTCCCAGGGGTCGCCATATTCCTGGAGCTCAGAGGACGGGACTTGGCAGCTGGTGGTCCTGAAAGCCCCACACACTGGATCTGGGCCCCCAGGAACAGGCCCATTTTGATTAGCTTAGGAGCCAGCACACTCTTTGTCTGAAGGATCAGTTAGCAAGTATTGTAGGCTTTAAGGCCCATAAAGCTGCTACTGCAACTATTTGACTCCGTGGTTGGAGGGTGAAAGCAGCCATAGATCACACTTGTGGGTGTGCTTGTACTCTGTGAGACTTAATGTTTTTGGAGCAAGTGGCAGTCTTGGTTTGGCACAGGGGCTGTAGTGCAGGGAAGCAGGCAGGCACTTCTGGAGGTGATACGATATAGGACAGCATAGCTATACTAATAAAAAGGTAATATGCTAATTAGATGAGACATCTTCCAGACATTCTTCTGGACAAAGCCACAGTGGCAGGGGTCGAGGCAGAGGCAGTTAGGGGTGATCAGGCCAGCAGAGGAGGATAGTTAGGGGCAACCAGGCTTGCAGGGGAGGGCAGTTAGGGGTGATCAGGCAGGGAGGGGAGCAGTTAGGGGCATCAGGCAGGCAGAGTGGTTAGGGGTGATCAGGCAAGTAAGCGGTTAGGAGCCAGCAGTCCCGGATTGTGAGACTGTCGCAGGGATCTGGCCTAAAACAATAGTCAGACATCCCCTGAGGGGTCCCAGATTGGAGAGGGTGCAGGCTGGGCTGAAGGACCATCCCCCCTCCACGGATGAATTTTGTGCACTGAGCCTCTAGTATATATATAAAAGCCCAGAGGTTGGAATAAAGATGGCACATTCAGGGACAATGAGCAGGGTAATCTGCACCAATGCACATGCAAGTACCAAGGGAGTGCACACCAAGCCTCACTCATCCCAACTCCAGGGAGAGTTTCTCCTGGAAGTTACAGGAAACAAGAATGGATAGATAGTACTTTAGTAGTTCTGTTGCAAGGGCAGCCCTAGCAACAGAACCACAGGAATTTATTCTCTAACAGTTCTAGAGACCAAAAATTCAAGATTGAGGTGTCAGCAGGATTGGTTCCTTCTGAGGGCCATGAGGGGAGGGCTTGCCTCAGGTATGTCCCCACAGCTTGTAGATGGCCCTCTTGTCCCTATGTCTGCACATCATCTTCCCTGTGTAAGTGGCTGTGTCCAAATGTTTTTTCTGATTACAGCACCAGTCATATTAAATTAGAGCCCAACCTCATGGCCTCATTTTAATTTACTGGTAATTATCTCTTTAAAGACCATCTCCAAATATAGCTCTGAGGTACAGGAGTTAGGACATCGCCATGAATTTCTGAGGGGTCACCTTCAGCCATCACAGATAGGATGGAGCCAAATTTCAGGGATTTTTAGATTCCGGATTAGAGTCAATAAGGTAGGAAATTAGGAATCCTCTTGTTTGTTAGATATATCTCTGATTAGTATTTTGAGGAAATGAATGCTTATTATACCACTCATCTGCCAAAAAAAGATAATAAAATTGGTATCTTCCAGTAAACGGCAAAATAAGTGCTTCAGGCCCATCTAAGAGTGCAGGGAAGCCTGGGCAGTGGTTCCCAGCAGGCCAGCCTGCCAGGATTCAGCCCCTCTGTGCCACAGGGCACTCTACAGCACTGGAGGAGCACAGGGTGTGTGGAAAATGCCTTCATCTACTGCCTGGGTGTCTGGCTCTGATGCTCTAACCCTCTTCCAACAAGAGGAGATAAACTATTGACAGCCATCAGTGAGCTCTCTGACCTCGGCTAATGAAGCTACCAGCTGAGTTTCAGGATGAAGATGGCAAATCACAAGAGAGGCCAGCCATTCTTACTGACAGTCAGAATAGGGCACTGCAAAGCCCCATCCCCACGACAAAGTCAAAGCTGTTTTGCATGACCAAAGATTTCAGAAGAAGTTGGATTCCTCCATCTCTCCCCACATTCATTCCTCATTCCCTCAACGGAGTTTTGTTCTAATGTCAATCAGCCAGTTATGATGCATAAAAAGATCTGAGACAGAAGGCCTCAAGAAGCAAGGCCAGATGTTTTGCATGTGGATGGTTCTTTACATATCTCCTCCAGCCTCAAGGATGGGAAAGATAGGAGGAAGGGAAAGAGAGGAGGAGGAAAAAGGAGTAAAGGACAGAATACCTAAGAAGATTTCACTTCCTGTGTCTTCTGGATTGATTGCTAAGTAGCCTAGTGACTTGTATTGTCCTTATCAATACTGAAGGTGCTCCTACTCTCACACCTTGGGCCCTTCTAAAGTCATTTTTTATTCATGTAAATGAGTTTGGCCAACTTTGGGCACATGTTGCATCATGTTTGCATTAAGATGGCTAAATGATATCTAATTTCCTTTTATGGGAAGCATGAATGTTAACACACAGCAAGAACCCAGAGCAGACCCACTCCTTGGAGATTTGTCTTAAACCCCAGAAAGATCTGACTGGAGATAATCGTTAGTTTTCTGGAGGACTGTGTGCTCTGGACCTGTTCTTCCTCTGTGGATCACAGCAGCAGAAAAGCTGTCCAACTGATCTATGCAGGCGTGTTTTCTAAGCACTGCCTGGTATTCGATGGAGGATTCCTAAACTTTAGTGAAGAAACCCTCAAAATGTTTGCAAATCCAGATACATCAGGAAACACCAATCTTCATAGCATTTAGACCTATGCTCCTCTCCCGGTATGAGTCATGTGATTTCCAGTTACCTCCTATCAGAAGTGGCTTATTATACCCCTGGTATCCACACAGCTGTTCTCCAAGCAGGGGAGACAAAAACTGTGTACCTCCCTTGAGACACAGAAATTGTCCTACTAAGCACCATTCAAGCAAGAATTGCCAACAAGAGTAGATGTTTGGGGAAAAGAGGACATTAATTCAAGATGTAGTCAGTTTTTGGCAAGATGGTGTCTGTACTCATTGTAGCCATTGGTGATATTATCAAATACGTAATTATGTATCCACCCCCTTCAATGGCAGCTGTTAATTACTCATTCATGAAAATATTATTTTCTTTTGGAATATTCCCAGCAGAAGCCTAGGGACAGGAGGGCCCAGAGACCCAGATTTGATCCACAGTACCTATAACAGTGAAGTTAAAAAGTCAGAAAACCAGCTTTCTCTCTAGTGGTCTTCCTCGGCATTCTTCTTCCTAAATCCATCCAATGATGCACATTTCATTCCACAGAGGGTGCATCATCATCACATTGTCCACAGATGAGCAGGCTCAGGCTTCACTTCTCAGGGCATGCAGAGGGCTGCCTTTAGAGGAGAGGTGTCCTTGGGCATCTAGCTAGGTTCATCACCATCTTTCTGCCTTGATTTCCCACCAGTTCAAAGGAGTCAAGTTGTCCATCTTACTCCCATAATTCATGTCCAGTATTTATTAACCTCAACTTTCAACTGTTTGTGAACTCTAAGAAGGAATCCAAGTCCATTTCCCTAGGGTAGCAACTCCCTCCAAGAAGTAGCTATGATCCTGCTAACTAATCCCTTAGAATAGGAATACATTGCTTCCTCACCCATCTTGTTCCTTCACATGCTTATGGGATGAACTATCATCATAGGCACTAATATGTTATTATGTTGTTCCTTCCATGTGAGGTATTTTCATTTCAGCAAGAAACCTTCAGATATAACTGCACCTAAAATAGCAGGTCTAGTGGAGGGAGATGATTAATTTTTAAATATATTTTTATTGATTTCAGACAGGAAGGAGAGAGAGAAAAATACAAACATCAGTGATAGGAGAGAATCATTAATTGGCTGCCTTCTGCACATCCACCACTGAGAATAGATCCTGCAACCCAGGCATATGCCCTGACCCGGAATTGAACCGTGACCTCCTGATTCATAGGTTAACACTTGATCATTGATCCGCGCTGGCTGGACAAGGGAGATAATTTAGATGCTCTTCCAATCACTTGCCAACTTTGCCTGCATGAAGGACCAAACCTGGTCAAATTCAATTACTTTGCCAAGCTTTTTCTCTTGTTTTGAAAATTATCATACAGTTATTTCTGAAGTTGAACAAGATAGGACAATATTGATACCAAAGTCAAAAGTTGGATGGGATGATACTTCCATATAACAGGTCACAATGTTCTTGGCTTTTCATCATTGGCTAGGGTTCCTGTACCCCCAGACAACTGTGTGAACAGAGACTTGGTGACTGGCAGCTTCATGTTTATCCCTTCTGAATAGAAGACCTCTCGTAAGATGTTCACTTGAGTGACTGTTGTTCTAAACTGAGACATATATTCTTTTCCAGAAGGCAGCCAAGTCATTCATGTCAGCTCCTCACTCTCAGTGCTTTTTTCAAATAGGATTTTTCAGAAGTTAAAATGCTACAGGTTGTGAAGTTCCTGCTTATTTCAAGTTTTGTCTTTTAGGTATGTGTTTGGGAAATGGACCTTTACCTAGGTTAAAATAAGCCTGACCCTTTTCTATCATGAGCCAGTCTTCAGAATTCTCACTAACAAATAGCATTCAAGGATGTTCATTGAACATCATCTGATTTTTCTGGCAAGGGAATGAGATAAAGAAGCATCTAAAGTTTGGGTTGACTTTCACTTCATGCCCTTTCCTGGAACTCATGGGGCCACCCATCCATTCCTCATCAGGATGCTGCTTCTGTCCATGAGTAGTTGGGGATTTCCTACCTCACTAGTCATCAGTGACTATGCCTCATTCCCCACTCATCCTCAGCACCTTCCATGGCACAGTAAATATCAAGGTGTGGGAAAACTGTCTTTCTTGATAATTTGCTAATGCATTTGATATCTAGATCTCAAAGTCCATGGCAGAATACAGAACTTGCCCTGTTCCACTCCCAACAATCAGTATCTTCACACTCTCAAGCAGCACCCCCTCTTCAACTACAGTCCAGGTCCAAGAGAAGCTCACATAATCCTTTCTTATATACAAACCTCCTCAAAAGACCAACCATTGACAAGTAATTGAGCAACTTCTTTGACTGTTTAAACCCATTAAAAACTGATGCTTATATCTTTGGGATGTGATCAGGCCTGCGGCACTTGGTAGTCTTTACTGAATGGCATTGAATGATTGAATTGGACAAAGGGGCAAGTAGATCCACAGTTGCTTTCTACCTGCAAGTGTCCCGGTTGTAAGTGGCAATGGAGCCCTTGAACCTAATCCAGCCAGGTGGCTGTTGGGTGGGGGTGAAGGAGGACACCCATGCTATGGTTGGATTTTAGCAGTTACACTGGAGCCTGTCTAGGGCACTTCCTACAGAAGTCAGCAGGGATGCATGGTGACCCCTCCCTGGAAGCTCTCTCCTCAAAGCCACTAACCAGACACACCAGTGTAGACTGAAGCCTCTGCTGCAGTAATTCCTTCTTCCCAATGTCTGTCATTTGTTTTGTGTCATTAGTTCACATGACTTGGGGTTTTGGTTCTATTTTATTATGTGTTATTATTTGTTTTTGGTTTATTGATTTTTATAATTTTCAGTTTATTTTTTGGAGATGAAATGGATGTTCTTTGTGAAAGCTGAGTTCTTTGTTTCTTTCTTTTGCCCGTGGCTGACTGCATGCTCACTATTGATGTCTTGTTCCTGGTTCTTGAAAATGACCATCTTGTCTGTGAAAGGAGGAGCTGCAGCAGGCTTGCTTGATCAGAAGAAAGGGAAGTTTGCTTGGTTTAGTCACTCCACAGAAACCCATGGTAACGTTCCCTGTGTTCTGTGTGTTCATGTGTGTTGCTACATACTGGACTGGATGGGAGGGTATTTTTCTTGATGGCTTGTGATACTGTGGTCGTATGTGTTTATATGTGTGTATATGTATTTGTATGTTTGTGTTTTTGTAAGGGAGTGGTAATCTGTCTCACTCACAACCACTGCCTTGTCATCTTTTTGTATAAAGTCAGCAGCTAGACCTTGATGGAATCTTTCCTTTGGGTAGTGCCAGCCAAGATTAAGATCACTATAAATGTAATCTTGGTACTGGTACAGGCAGTGCCTTGATTTAGAAGATAATATGGTTCCTCCTAATGCCCAGGCCTGCCTACTCCTAATTTGGTTGTCTTTCCATGCCCAGCACCACCACCATCACACCACTCCACACCTAAGGGGTGTTCTGGGAGCAGCATGTCATGGAAAGTCAGAGAGCTTTCTGTACACAACTCAGCTCTTTAAATGACGATGTTGGGAGAATTAAAGGGACTTCAGCCAGAAATCACTGCAGAGAGATGGATTAAAAGACTGAAAGCTCTTCTATTATATTACTTCTTCATTAATGTGGATGGACTAAGGAATTCTAAAAGTCTTACCCTCCCAATTCCCAGGGCTAAAACCATCCCTAAGGTCTGGTCTTGCTCCCCAGTTCCCTCAGACCTTGGGCTGCAAGAAGAGTGTAAGTGCTGTAAAATTCAACACTGTCCTTGGACTGTTCGCTGAGTTCTGATGATGTCCCCATAGCCTGGTTTGGCTTTAAGAACCTCATCTGGTCCTAGAGTGTAGGAAAGGGAGTTGGTCAACATGGGGACAATCTAATGAGCATGGTACAGAGGGTCCTGATGCTTGCGCTCCAATCCAAATCCCACCCCAAACTCTGTGTGACCTTGGGCATCTGTCCCTTCCTTAGACCTCGTTTTCCTGTCCTGTGAGGTGAAGGGGACAAGTTAGAGCTAGATAATGTCTGAAGTCCCATCCAGCTCCAAGTGTCTATAAAAATGGCATCTAGTTTTCTTACTACCCAACTCTATTGAAAATGACCCCAAGGTGGACGGGTTGCTCAGATGTGACAGTCAAACACATGGTAAGTCATGGGCTTTCTCTTTGTATCTTCGGTGTTCTTGAAAGGGGTCTCCTCCCACTTGCCCCTCTTGTGTCCATTCACAAGAGAAGAAACTGGGAAAATCCATATAACCAGTAGAAGTCTCTTCCTAGGCTACGGTGGCCCCGTGGGGACTTGTCACATGGTGCCACATCACCTGATACCACACCCTCACTAATGCAGATTCTCTGGCTGCTGAGGGCTAGTGGTTTTCTCCCCACCTGAGGAGTTGTGTCCTGCAAGGAGAGCTGAACCAGGGCCCATGGTGTGAACAAAGGCTGGTACAAATAAGGAACTCACTGATATGTCATATCAGAAGGTAGAAAATAAATCTCTTGAATTAAATTTTTACTTGGAATAAAAAATAATAATAAAAGAAATGGCTTCTTCTAAGCCATCAGATGTGTTCCAAGGAGAAAACTCCTGCTGGTTTCAAAGCTCAGCCCCCGCCACCTCAGAGAGAGGCTGGAGATGGCCAGTAGGTCAGCGCCAGTGGAAGTAGGTGGTTTATATCCCAAGTCAGCCTGTGGAGTGGGAATGTCCCGGCTGCTGGAAGGGAGACTGAGTGCCTGCAGTCTAGCGTCAGGCCACAGTAAACTCGGTGTGGCGACTCCCCCTTCTTGAGGGCTGCACTGCCAGTGTGCGTCTCAGTGCATGGTCCGTGCAGGCTCTAGGCGGCAAGTACTGTCCCAGATGTAACAGTCTCAGGACCCCATATGCACAACAGAAAGGAGGCTCTCCTCTAAATCCATCTAGTAGTCATGCAGGCAGTGGAGGTGCTTTTTCTACAAATAAGCAGGACCCTATGTTTGGGAATGGAGCCCCTTAGAATGGGCGGGAAAAGGTAAGAGAAATAAGATATTTTCCAGAATGATCCCTTCTTATGGCAAGTAGTGGATACAAATGGAAAAGCTTGCACAGCTTCTCTGAGGGTGTAGAGTTGAAGGTGGAGAAAGGTCCAATGGTGAGTGTTTTGACTAAGTCTCCTATAGGGTAAGTGAACTGATCGCCAGGTTTCCTTCCACATTCCTACTGTTTAGAGTGTCCTCAGCAACATGACCTACTCTAGATAAGCAGCAGGCATGTCTCTCCCTCATGGAAATCCTGAACTTGGCCAGGGCAGTGCAGGGCCTCAGCCTGCTCCCAGCGGCACCCCCACCCTCACCAGCGGGTGCTGCAGGCTACCCTCCTCCTGAGACTGGGGAACTGCACACTAATGCTCTTCTCTCCCCTTCTCCTCCCACCCTCATGCCTTGTTCTGCATCCCTTTGACTCTTTCAGTGAGCATGCCCACAAGTGAGACGGAGTCTGTCAACACTGAGAACGTGGCTGGCGGTGACATCGAGGGAGAGAACTGTGGGGCCAGGCTGGCGTGAGTAGGCACTTCCAGGGAACACAGGGGCTGGGCTTTTCTGAGGGTGGGTAGGGAAGCTGTGTCCCTGAGTCAGAATGGGGAAGGGGAAACTCATTACTGAAGGGGGCAGAGCTGGAGGAAGGGGCAGAGATCAGAGCACAGCAGGAAGCAAAAACCTGCTCAGGGAGCCAGAGCAGAAGGTGGGGGTGATTACAGCCCCAGGCTGGTATTGAGTCTTAAATTGAGACCAACCGCTCCTCAATTGGATATTGAGCTCCTTTCCATCACATCAGAGAAATGCAGAGTGTGTGGGGGGTTGTGGGTGGCTCTGAAGCCTCTCTCTTCCCAGTTCTTCTCGCCCCTTTCACAAGAGATGGTGTGTTAGGCCTCTGGGTGCCGCTTACCTCTGTTTCCATTCTGATAAAAGTGACCTGGAAGGCAAGCATAAAAAAATACGCTGGGAGATGATAAACATGGTCCATGTCGGCATCTCCAGGTTATCCAGCTAGTGGGGGGAAGCAAACTGTAGTTCATAAACTCACCTGTGCTCAGCCTGGACCACACTGGCTCCGCTAACAGGAGCCCCAGCCTGCATGGCCAGGACTTCCCCTCCCGTGGTCAAGCCCCAGGCCCTGGCTTCAGGAGCAGACTTTGGCCTGGGATGGAGCGGAGCCAGGTGTGAGGGAAACAGCTCGTAGGTGATTATCATAATCATCCATCTTAGCTCACTCTTTAAAATGGAAACTGGTAGTCCCTGGCCAATGTGCCCCTCAGAAAAAAAGAAGAAGGAGAAGGAGAAGGAGAAAGAGGAGAGAGGAGGGGGAGGGGGAGGGGAAGAGAGAGGGGGAGAGGGAGGAGGGGAAGGGGAGGGGGAGGAGGGGGGAGGAGGAGCAGGAAGGGGAGCAGGAGGAGGAGGAGGAGGAGGAGGAGGAGGAGGAAGAGGAGGAGGAGGGAAAAATGGTTTACCTGCTAAAAATAAGTAAACTGCTGGCTTCATTACCAGTGTCCTAGAAAGTGAAGTTCAAAGGACAAAGGCTGCTGCGGGGGTCGCAGTGACCCTGAGCAGGAGGCCTCCTCTGGGCAGAAGGGGCTCCACTATGGGAAATGGGGACGCTTCCTCCTGCCTGGGAAGCATAGGAACTGTCAACTCCGCTGGACACTGAAAGGCACCGAGAGAAGGCGCTGAGGAGGACCTGTCTCACATGAAACCACTCCGTCACCCTTCCTCTCTGAAGTGGCGCAATGGTCTGGGCGAACCCATCCTTTTTAAAAAGTTAGTGAGTCTAAACACAAGATTAACCCCTGAGCTAAAGGAGGAGGGACTCGAGGTCCAGGCACAAGCCAGGCCTGTGACCTCCGTCTCTGCACTGCAGGTTTCTCAGCATTGCTGGGGAGCACTCTCGTCCAAATGTTGTTAAATATGGTGCTAATTATGTTTTAAGCGGCAATCCAAGCCTTTTATCCTTCTCTTCTTTTGGAACCATACAAAACAAGCAGTTGCAATTCTATGGTGGGTCCAGTCAGCCACACTAGAGCAAGGTAGAGAGCAAGGCTTCGAAGTCCCTCCGTGCTAGGCCTTTCTGAGGTCTTGAAGGGGGTGGAGAGAAGGTTAAGGACCCTGCAACTCTAGATTTTGGGCATGGCCCAGGCACAGGCCAGGAGGGACGGGGACTGGCAGCAGGAGGCCACTGGAAAGCTGAGCTCTGTTGGAAGAACACAATGACCGCCACAGAGAGAGCTGGCAGTCCCTCTGGTGCAACTATCATTGCCTTGAGGACAGACTCTGCAGCCTTCAAGAGCTCTGTAGAAATGGTCCACATTTATATACTTATGCTGTGCATATAAAATATCTGGTCATGGTGCCTGAATTATAACATGTACTTAATAAATTATAATCTTTCCCCATCTCTCACCTTCCCCCCTCAGACAATGATAGGAGGAGACTTCCTGGTGGGAGAGGCAGCATGAGCACAGGCCAGGGCCTGAGAGTGGGTGGTGGTGAGGAGGCCGTGAGAGGCTCATTGTGAAGGAAGATGAGGTCTGGGTAAGGATTTATATATAGCGAGAAGCTGAGATGAAGATGGTTTCTGCGGGGCAGCAGCAGACAGAAAGGACCTGCAATGTGGTATTTGGGGGGAGAAGGCAGGAGGGAGGATAAGTGGTGCAGAGGAAAGAGCCTTCAAAGTTTGGAGACAGAACATGATAAGGATGCTGAAGTGCCCTGTGAAGCAGGTCGAGTCGAGGCACCAGGCAGGCAGCAGGACATGGAGGTCCAGGTCCAGCTCTGGCTCCAGGAGTCACACATTTGAGGTTATCAGGATAAAAACTATTCTGAGGTCATAGACCAGGACTGTTTTTAGGAGAATGGAGGAAGAACCTTGGGACACAGACACATAGAAGAATAAGAACAAGTAAATGAAACAGGTGAAGTGGTGTTAGGGGTACAGATCTCAGCAGTTGCTTGGAAACCACTGAAGGAAGAATTTCAAGACACAGCCATACATCTGTACACTCAGTCAGTAGTGTGTCCAGCGTGGAGCTAGCGAAGGTGGTGCATAGCAGTCAGTAGAGCAAATTGATACTCTCTCACTAGAGCTCATAATCTGGTGTGAAGTTGACATTCATAATTAAATAAGTCGTTAAAATTGGGGTAAGTGTTAAGAAAGAAGAGTAACTGGAGTATGCGCTTAATGACAGGGATGGACTTGACTTAGACTGGCAGGATGGGAAGAGATAAAATTTCAGCTCCGAACTTAAGGGTTGAAGAATAGTACATTACTGAGGTGAAGAGTGTGGAAGAATGTTCCAGTCAGAGGCAACAGTGCATGTCAAGGCCCTGGAGGGGAAGAGCTGAGAGAAGGCCAGCTTGGACAGTGTGGCCTGAGACAAGGCTGAAGATGGGGGCAGGGCCCGGGAGACCCCTGATGGCCTTTGTCTTGGTCACAAGACTGTGAGAAGTCATGGGATGAGGACCTGGCTGATTTGGTTAGTTTTACATTCTTGACAGACCACTTTAGAAAAGAAAGTTTAGGGGTGGGATCAATGGGGAAGCAGCACATGTGTGTGGAGGCCTCCCTGGCAGTTACCCACAGGTGAGATGATGGAGGTGCAGGCTAGAGTCACATGTGGGGATGGAAAAGGAGATGGAGGACTCTGTGCTGTGGAAACTGAGTCTCAGAGTGGAGAAGGGATGGAAATGAGCCGGCACAGGGCACTGACTCCACCAGTGGGGCCATGGAAAGGAGAGAAAAGAGGATCCTAGAAAGAGGGGGCTAGTTTCATCATCATAAAGAGATGATCTTTAAGGAAAAAAAGAAGTCCGTGAAAATGGAGGGGCTAAAAGCTCTGAAATGGAAATGGGAGCTCCTAGGAAGGAACTACTTCAGAAGAAGGAGCTGACTTCAAAGACAGTTTGAGACATCGGATTCACACAGGAAGAAGGAGCTCCTTTACCTCTGGGACTCACAAGGAGATGGGAGAAGAGACCTTTCGTCAGGAGTCCTGCAGTCCGGCACTGATCCGCCCTGGACCTCAGCTGGCACTTCTGCTCGGAGTCTCAGTCTCCTCCTCTAGGGGAGGAAGGGCTGGCCTGATGGTGCCTCAGGTGCTCTCAGCAGAGGCCAGGGGTCCTGGAAGCTGCTGCAGGGCTGGGACAGGAGACCACTTTCACCTCTTTCACATATTGGGCTTCCATGTAAGATTTCTGGAATAAAACACCCTGTAACTTGGTATTTGTGGACCATAGATGCAGCTCTCAAAGCCAACAGTTCTATAAAGAATATAGAATCAGAAACAGGTTCTGCCGAAGAGAGTCCATGATAGGAGTCATAGCAAGTGATCTGTCAGCTCCTCCCTGAGAGTGGGGGTTCGGTGTCCTAGGGATCCACAGGATAGGAGATTCAAACTAGTGAGTCACCAGTACAGCACAAACAGCTTGCTGAGCAGTGTGAATCCAAATCCACAAGTGGAGACTGACATCCTAAATGTGCAGTTGGCCTGCAGAACTATGTGACATCGTTTTTGGTAGGCTCTTAGGCCTGAGTGCAGCACTAAAAACACGACAGTGGTGTGAATCAGGGTGGGGTTTGCCAAGCAGACCCAGCAGAAGGCACAGGCAGTGGGGAGTCTGCGTGGTGTGGAGGGCAGCCCTGATGTGACCATGGGGCCAAGCTGAGAACTGGAGGTGATGTGTGCATTGGCCTGGGAGCCCTGGAAGAATGAATGGTTGGGAAGATCCAGTGAGGGCAAAGTGGGTTCAGTGAAAGAACAAGAGGGGTAATAGAGAAGGAGACTCTGGCCAGGGATGGGGAGCAACTGCCTTCAGGACCTAGTAGCTGCAGTACTAACAGCCATGGGAGGTGTTGCAGCTATAGAGATGAGGAGACAGCCAGATGTGTGTCAGCCTGGGTGGTGACTCCAGTGCCCTCTGATTTATATTAAAGGCAAATTGGGACAATTCTGGCAAATGCTACTTCACACAACAGGGAGTAAACATATGGTACTCATTACTCTAAGAAGGGGAGAGAAGCTGAAAATATAAATGGCTCCCAAGAAGTTCAAATATTTGTCAAATAATGACAAATGCAAATTGAGTAACTAAGCAAAACAAAGAGTTTTGGGGTTTTCTTTAGTTTGAACTTTAATATCAAAGAAAATCATAGTTTCCTAGAAGGTTTGCCTTGGCACCCTGGGCAGAGAAAATACCTTGGATTAGATGTACCCCAGGTCCAATCCACTGGAACTGTTCTGATGGTCTTATGTGTTAAATTCTAACGTCTCCCATCTCCCTGCTCTTTAAGAATCCACTTAAAACACTAGATAGGGATTTTAGGACAGGATGGGATGGGATGGCATGGCATGGGATGGCATGGGATGACATAGAATAGAATAGAATAGAATAGAATAGAATAGAATAGAATAGAATAGAATAGAATAGAATAGAATAGAATAGAATAGAACAGAATGATGGAAAAAGCCACCAAGCCTTCTGAACAAGCTGTGTGGGCCTCATTGGGGTTTGGAGAACTGGAGGCTCTACTGTTCAGTAGAAGGAAGCATTTGCCACACATGAAACAGCCCAGGGTATGGAGCAGTGCACCCACCTAGTCCCCACCTGACTTACTCACACAGAGGACCAGTGTGAGCAGCTTTCCAAACCCTAAGCCGGTGGTTACCTTCGAGGAGGTGAAGGGCTGCAGAGCGATGGGGTCCCGCTGTTTTTGTGGAGCGGGCCCCACTGTCCACTCACATCTGTCAGGGAGAATGGAGGCATCAAGACACTTGGGCTTTACAAGACTTCTAACCTCAGCTGTCCAAGGGCTGGGTGTTCCTGGGTCTCAGACACATGCCGCTTGAACAGCACTCTCCCCTTCCCAAGTACAAACACTCAAGTGATATGGTGTTTGTGTTAAGAAGGGGATAGTGTTTCAGACTCAGAAAGCCTGAAATTAAGCTCACAATCCCCTGAAACAGCAACAACATGACACTCAGTCTCAAAGTGTGGTCCAGGGTTATGCATAGGAACTGTAACTCAGTGGAAAAGAAAGTCCTGCTCCCTTTCCTCCTCCTCAGAATGTGCCAGAATGCCATGTAAGGACCCACAGCTGATGACCATGCCTAAACTCAGGCCCTGTGTCCAATTCCCAGTCACTTCCTTGGGAGATGTGAACATTCAGAGTTTGGTTTCCATATATGGTGGATTTAAGAACCCAATTTTCTCATACTCCCTTGGACTGCAAGAGAGAGCCTTGTGCGGAAGGGGCTGCGGTCTGCACTGACGGGCACTGCAGAGAGGGTCCTGGAAACATTTCAGAAAGAAGGCCGAGGGCTGGCCAAGCTCTATGGAGAAAGCCTCAGAGATCATGGTCATCTGCATTGGCTTCTGCAAGAGTGAGAACTGCCCAAAAGCAAGCTCAGGAAAGGCCTGAAGGTGCCATGCTCGGCCCAGCCCTGCTGGAGAACAGCACCCTGGACTCCCTGCCACCCAATTAGCACCTGGAAAACATTTGTTTCCCCATTAAACTGTGACTCTAAATAAAATGCTGCCCAGCTCCCTCTCCCCCTCCCACACGCTTTGTTAACATGTGATTAAACCCTCCAGCCCTGGCAGGCAGTCTTTGGAGGCGGGAAAAGGTTATTAGCTAACGGTTCAGAGCAGTA
Organism: Murina feae; assembly: GCA_004026665.1. Classification (NCBI taxonomy): domain Eukaryota; kingdom Metazoa; phylum Chordata; class Mammalia; order Chiroptera; family Vespertilionidae; genus Murina; species Murina feae. The sequence goes on from PVJC01000296.1 coordinate 124,383, forward strand.
AAGGCACTTGGCTCAGATTCTCAGTGCCCCAGAGATATAATTATCTCATGCTCGATGGCTTTGCCACCTGTCACATCTTCTGGTTTAATTTTTTTAAATAAAAAACAATGAGAGGGGTTGTTTTCTTGCTATGCAACAGAGCTTGCTTTGTGCTGAGCTGGATGACACAGGCTTGCAGCAGTCGCCTCGCAAATCCCTGCTCCTGTTTTCTCTTGGCATCTCTTTGTCTCTACTGCTTTCTCCATCCCTTTTGCCACCTCTTACTTGGATTTTGTATCTCTCTGTGCATCCACCTACAAGCTCTCCAGTGTTTACTCCCTGGACACCAAGCCTTTCTGACCTATTGCCTTCAAATTTCTGTCTCAAGTGCTTGCACTGTCCCTCTCTCACTCTCTCTCTCTATATTTATCTCCCTTCCTTCCTCTCTTCTTCCCTCTCTGTTCTCCCATCCTGCCTCCATCCAGCTCCCCTGGACTCTCCTATGTGAATTAGGTGGTCTCAGGGCCTCCTTGAAGGTTCACCTTTCAATGGACCCTCCCCATACAGTGACCTTTTGAGTCAGCCAGCAGCACACCTGCCTGATGCTTCTCCCTAGAGTCCCACAGGGTTTCAGGGCTTCACCTGGCTGCCAGGATGCTGGCTTTCTCCTCAGGACCCGTGGCTTCCTTTAGGCCCAGATTGCTGCCCTCACCAGGACTGTAGTGACTTTCAATGCCCAGCTGGCTTTTGTGCTCATCTTCACTTCATTCCAGCATTGGCCAGGCTCCTGTTCAGATGGCAGTGGGGTCTCCCTGATGTGTTTCTGCCATGGCCTCTGGCCCTCCACCTGCTGGAGAGACCTCCCTGTCCTGTACGGCCCTTCCCAAGGTGCCTCCTTCTCCTGTACGGCCCTTCCCAAGGTGCCTCCCTCTCCTGTATGGCTTTTCCCAAGGCGCCTCCCTGTCCTGCACGGCTCTTCCCAAGATGCAGCTTTCTAACATGCTGCCTAACCTGACCTCATGGAACCTAGTGGTAGATGCTGGTTATCTGAGAGCACTGGGCTGTCCCGCTCCACTCAGAAGACACTGGATTTGTAGACTTGTCAGTGTGACAGGCCTCAGTCTCCACATTCAAATGCACAAGCACACCAGAAAATGCTGACAAATAAGTTGTCCTAAGTCACACCACACATCCATCGGGTGCCCACAGATAGTCAGCAGGGGACATCCAGTTCCCCGGCATGGCTGAACACCTTTGAAATGGAAGGAAATGTGTGTGCCATCTGCTAAAGTCCCCCTTTTCTCTTTCAGCCACCGGATCTCCAAGTCGAAGTTCAGGTAAGTGTAGGACATGTTGCTCTTCCTTCCCCCTGCCCACCAGCTCTATCCAGTGCCTTTCCAGGAGGGCGGAAGAGTGGGGGGTGTTCTTCAAAGGGAGAGCTGCCCCTTTTGTATGGCTATAAAGAAGAGGTTTGAGGGTTATATCAAGCAAATAATCCAGGGGTTGATATGTGTTGAATTACCTTTTTCCATCAGTCTTTTTGGCAGCGCCATCCCAAGGTGGCTGTGAGGCCTAGTGTGCCCCCTCTCTTATAAGATGAAGTCCAGTTAAGATCACTGCCATGTGGTTGTTTGCTGCTACTCTGATGCTTCATGTCCATGGGCCACAGGGAGATATGAGCGTCAAGGGTTTGGGAAGCACACAGGATCACCACACGGCTGGGCTCCAAACTTTCCACAGGGGCTGTGGTCTTCAGCCCCGTCTGCCTTTCCAGTCTCACCTTCCTCACTCCCCTGCATATACTCTTTGCTCAAACCCATGGAACTTGCATCTACTGGAATGTTCCCTGTCCTCTCGTACATCAGGGCCTTTGCCTGGAGCCTCTCTTCTACCTGAATCACTGTGTCCCCATGTCTTCATTTGGAGAACTCAGACTTTTGTTAAGAGCCTCAAATGTCACAACTACACAAAATGTCTGCAAACTCTCCAAGGGAAGTTATCTGCCTCCCTCCATTCCCATAGTGCTTTGCTCATAACTCTATCACAGCACTTACCATACTTCACACCAGTTATTGGCTCACATGATTGTTGCCTTCAATAGGTTCTGCATGCTCCAGAGGTATTACTTCAGAGAGTACAGCTGAGCGCCAGCCCAGTGGTGGGCTATTCGCACACGTGTATACTAAGGTCTCCACTACAGATGCAAGAAAAATGTGTCTGCACTTTCTGGTGTCTGATTGTGGCAGCCAAGATTGAATGGAAGAATATAGGAGAAGAGCAAGGAAATACAGGGGAAATATAGAGGGAGAACTTTTGCAACTCAGAAGTAACCTTGTAGACAGTGAAGAGCCTGTTTTACTAAAAAAAAAAAATCTCTAAAATTTGAGTTTAAAAAAAAAATCAACGCATTCCTGATCATTTACTCAGTTTAACAATGACAAATAATGGAAGTTGAGCTTAAAAATCGGCCTACTCTACTTACAAAACTAAATATACAAAGTTACAGTTTATTTTAATGAAATATTAGAACAGAGCTTTTAGGAGAAATTCTGCAAATTAATGACTTATAATATTAGGAATTAGTTACAATGAGGAATTTTGCAACATTTGGGGCTTCCTATTCAGAATAGGATTTAAACAGTGGTGGAACAAATGATTCAGAAAGTCTTATGCAACTTTAAGGGATTAATCAGATAACCTGTGGAGCTTCCAGATCTCCACTTTATAGAGTTCTGAAGTGGGTTCCATGGAGTTTCTAGAATTTTAGAGGACTATCTGCCCCATGTTCAGTGAAATGTGCCTCCAATGTTCCCTTTACTTCTTCTGTCTCATAAGCAAAAAGCGCCCATATTTGCCCCCATCTCTAATAGTCCGTTTTTAAGTTACTTAGATATAAAATAATTAAATGTAATGATTTTCTGTGTTGCTTATTCTCAGTTCTGTAGCCACTAAAAAGAGCCTGAAGTGTCCATCATTTTGACATTGCCTAATATTCCAGATGACTGTCAAAAATTATGTGCCAAGCAAACTCTCAGGAGCACAGCCCTCTCCTCACACCCTCTCTCTTTCCTGGGTCTCAAGAGCCCCGAGGCCCAAAGCTTGTCTTCAAGGAGCTTGTCTCCAGCCTGTAAGAGCTTGTGAAATGGACGGCATGTACTGTGAGTCTACGACAAAGTGCAAGACAGTCCCTTCCCTTAAGCTCCGCTGATCCCGTTGGACAGCGGTTCTCAACCTGTGGGTCACGACCCCTTTGGGGGTCGAATGACCCTTTCACAGGGGTCGTCGCCTAAGACCATCCTGCATATCAGATATTTCCATTATGATTCATAACAGTAGCAACATTACATTTATGAAGTAGCAACGAAAATAATTTTATGGTTGGGTCACAACATGAGGAACTGTATTTAAAGGGCCAGAAGGTTGAGAACCACTGCCACTGGAGATACATGCAGTGCCAGATAACTGGGAAGGCATTTCCTCTGGGAACCATTTCTGGCTTCTCTGTGACTAGCTAGGATGCCCATTGATGTGCTCTGCTGACCCACCTTGGCCCTGATCATGCTCTGCGATTGCTTATGGAGTAGATTTATGCAGACTGAGGCTATGTCTATCATGCTAGTGAATATCTAGTACCTGGCCCACGTAGGTGTTCAGTAAGTACTTCTTGAATATATAACTAAACAATGATGCTGACAATGAGTCTGACAGGAGTTCTAAGCCTGGGAAGACTAGAAAAGTACTCCAGGGAGAAGCTGGGATGGATAGGACTTAGAAGAGGAGGGTCTGACAGTGGGGGGACAGTCCATGTGGAAAGGCAAGAGCAGGGCCCATATTGGAAAGAGGTGAGGAGAATCAGGGGTGAGTAAGCAGGAATTTCCTAGGGGAATGCAGTGGAGTAGAAGTGGATTAGACACAGTCATATCTATCCTTCTCTCCCAGGTCTATATGGGAAAGTTCTGTTTCTAGAGAAAATGACTTTCCCAGTTAGTGAGAAGAGAACGTAAACAGCAGGCACATTTCCATTTCTCCTCCCTGTTTTATCATTTAATTTCTATATCCTCCATGCATATGTAAACACAAATAAATTCACACATTCTAATAAACCATTGCATTTATTATACAGTAGGAAGCGTTGCCAGGAAACCAGTTGTCAAGCAAAGCTATATTTTGAAGAGTGGGAGGTGTATAATTATCTTTAAATACTTTCTCAGGGTAGTAATTACCCCACCCCCACCCCAGCTCAAATCCACGTGACTCTCATGAATGGCTGGGCAGGGGATCGGCACAACTTAGGGATACCACCTGTCCATGACAGCCTCTGCTTCAGGGGTTCGAGCAGAGCAGTTCCAGACCCGTGGACAGGCCTGACCGTGTCACCCCCACAGTCACTAACCACAAACCCCAAGGAAAGAGGAGCTTAATCTAAGTTCTCGGCATAAACTGACTTTGAATCGACTCCTAACACGTGAAAGAAAGCAAACTTGATTCCTTTGGACTCTGAAGACAAGCATCAGTGACTTCTGTAACATGACATTGTATCTAAAACATTTTTTGAAACTACAGTGTAAACTATTTAAGATCCGATATGACTCTGTCCTTGAAAATTCATTTCTCATGAAAAAAAATTGTGTTACTAAATTTCTCTACAATATTAATAACCACAATAATGGAAGAATCAGAGTCCTGCCCAGGCAAGAAAGACTCCTCTGTACCAAGGTCTGGCCACCTCTGAAAGTCGCAGCTCACTAAGGACAATCACCTAGGATTCAGTCCCCTTCCTTTACCCCTCTGCTCACCCTCTCGTATCCTCACGCTTATGCAGAGTAGTAAGTGCATTTGAAACTATAATTTTCTGAAACGAGCCATTTGTTCTCTGTGTAGTGACTTTTCCCTAGGTAGCAGGTAAATGTCCCCCCACAAAGGTGTGGTGCTCACTGGAGAGGGCATTCTAGCACCCACAGTGGTAATAGGAGCCAGATCAGAACACAACCCAATTAACCCTCCCTGCTGTTCCCTCCCTGCTCTGCAAGCCAAAAAACGAGATTCTCTCTGTGGTTCTGAGGAAACCACACCCTTCCCAGATGTACACCCCACTTCTCTAACCTCATTGTACCAACACCCCACTTCTCTAACCTCGTTGTACCAGGGTTTGGTAAAGGGATTACCCAGGGACAGTAGATAGAAGTAATCTGGGATGAGTGAAGGGATCATAAACAACAGACATCTCCCTCCCTGGAAACCTAGAATACAGATGTGAGTACAGATGTTCATGGACATCACTCCACGATTCTGCTCTGTTTCTTACCTGGCTTTTTTATTACCCAAATCATCTTCATTTCTCCCCATCTTCAAGTGCCTGATGGGTCTCCCTGTAGGACCTGCCAACCCTTCAAATGGATTTCCTGAGCTGAGCTCCCCAAGCAGCCTCCCTGCCCAGAGCACTGCTTCTCCATATCGGTACCTTACCGCTTAGACGAACCGCTCTTGCCAGTCACCCCAGCTAGAAATTTCCGCTCTCCCTTCCATACCTTTCTCCATCTCTTTCCCTCTTACCCTGCACATCCAGACAAGCTCAAAGGCCTATTGGTTTTGCTTCCAAAATTGGTATCAATTCAGTGTCCTCTTTTCCATGAATAAAGCTACTGCCTTCCTCCTCTTCAACCTGGATGGCTGAGAGAGCATTCTTCATACTGTTCCTCGAGTAGAAGTTGACAGAGTGGTTGTTTGTGTTGGCTGTTTTATTTTCAAATCAAACCTCATCATATCATTCTCCCTCTAAAAGTCCTTCGTGCAGCCCTCTGCGTGGCCCTCCCAGGCATCCTCTACCTTCTGTCCTTTGCAGCACAGGCACTTGTTAGCAGAGTTACACATCCAGCTGCATATATTCTCTGAGGATGAAATTAGGGGTGCGCTTTAAACACGCCACCATAGAATTACAAGCTGTGGCTTGGGTTCGTGTAGCGTAGTGGTTCTCGGTCATGCTCACACAGCAGAATCATGTGGGGAAATCTGAATTTTATAGCCACCTCCTTCCCACCTTTCTCTCCTTAACCCCCAACCCTTTCCAGTCGCTACTGGCGCCGGTGGAATCGGTTCTGCAGAAGGAAGTGTCGTGCCGCAGTCAAGTCCAATGTCTTCTACTGGCTCGTGATTTTCCTGGTGTTCCTCAACACGCTCACCATCGCCTCGGAGCATTACAACCAGCCACACTGGCTCACAGAAGTCCAAGGTGAGGGGCAGCCCCTGGTTTACTCTAGCACAAGCATGTCAAACTCAAAGGCTAACACGGGCCAAATAAATGGCATGTGGCCCATGGGCCACAAGTTTGACATGCTTGAGTACCAGGGAGCAAGCCGTCACACATAGAAGGTGGCATTCATGGCTGTGACTCTTGGCAGGTGCCATGCTGGGGACACCAAGAGCCTGGCAGCTCGAAAGTCCCACAGTAAAATGCACACCTCATTGCAAACAAACTGGCTCACCTGGCTGGGTCCATGCCATCTGCCTGCCCCCGTAGTCACTGTTGGGCCCAGTGACATGGACACGTGCTGCACCTAGTTTGGCTCTCTCAGACCCTTGGCCCCGACTTCTCAGAATGGGTTTTCAATCCTTTAGCTTTTCCGTTGCCTCCAGGTATATGTGGCGGTAAGTCCAGGTGGGCTGCAGACGTGAGGGTGAGGTGAGCAAAAAAGCAGGGGGAAGGGCAGCAGTGGCCTGAAGATGGGGAGCCTCCTCGGCAGGTAGTTAGTGTCCAGGCCCGTCCCCGGAGCGACCCCTCAGAGAGGCCCTCACTGACCAGTGCCTCAGCACAGCCACAGGTATCAGGCAGACTCAGGGGGCACTCCAGACTCAGATGGCCTGGCTTCGCCTCTTGGCTTATTGGTTTGGGTGGAGCATCTCATCTCTCTGAGCCTCACTTCTTATATCTGGAAAATGGGCAATAATACCTCTCAGAGCTGCTGTAAGGAGAAGGAAAATAAGGCGGCAAAGCTTTTGTAGTAGATATAGTAACCTCCCTCCCCTTATTCTCAGTTTTACTTTCTAAGATTTCAGTTACCTGTGGTCAATCAGGATCTGAAAGTATTAAATGGAAAATTTCAGAAGTAATTGTGGCTCGGTGGTTAGAGCATCACCCCATGCACTGAAGGATCGCAGGATTGATTTCTGGTCAAGGGCAGGTATCTGGGTTGCAGGTTGGATCCCCAGCCCCAATCATAGCATCTGTGGGAGACAACCAATCAATGTGTCTCTTTCTCAATGGTGTTTCTCTCTCTTTCTCCTCCACACGGCCTCCCTCCTTCCCTTCCACGTTCTATAAAAATCAATGGAAAAATATCCTCAGGTATAAGTGAACATACATACATACATACATACATACATAAATAAATAAATAAATAAATAAATAAATAAATAAATAAATTGCACACTGTGCTGAGTAGTATGGTGAAGCCCTCGCACTGTTCGAGTGAGGATGTACAGGAAAAACAGTGAATACAGGGTTCAGCACTATCTCCGGTTTCAGGCATCCAATGGGAGTCTTGGACTATCTCTCCTATGGATAAGGGAGATTGCTGTGCTTGATAAATGGATACCTCTTTCCCATTTATTTGGCCCTAATTGTTCAGTTTTGGTGGCTGTGGAGGGGAGCAGTGTCCTGGCTGGGAAGGGAGAATTGGTTTTTTCCAGAGCTGACTGTTACTGTGTTTTCTTTCACCTCCTCCCTGTGTTCCCTCCTCTCACACCTGTTTGGATCCCATCCCACTCCTGAACCTGCTAGACACAGCCAACAAGGCGCTCCTGGCCCTGTTCACTGCGGAGATGCTGCTGAAGATGTACAGCCTGGGCCTGCAGGCCTACTTCGTGTCCCTCTTCAACCGCTTCGACTGCTTCATTGTGTGCGGGGGCATCCTGGAGACCATCCTGGTGGAGACCAAGGTCATGTCCCCCTTGGGCATCTCTGTGCTGAGATGTGTTCGGCTCCTGAGGATATTTAAAATCACCAGGTATTGCCCTCCACTCACAGGACTTGGGGAGATGCTGGCCGGAGGGCGGGGAGGCAGAAAGGCCTGGGCAGGAGAGCAGCTGCTGTTCCCAGAACAGTTCCTTCAGGGAGGAATCTTTGATTGACTTACGCGGTGTATCACTTGGAAGTCCCTTTGACTGCTAGTACCAGAGACTCAGCTCAGTGCTGTAAGCAAATTAGGGATTTGCTCAGCCACATAAAGGAAGCCCGGTGGCTTCAAGATGGCATCAGGACCCCATCTCCTGGTCGCTTTGCCAGCCTTAGGCCTGCCTTCCACCCCAAGGTCACAAGGTGGCTCTTGGAGATTAAGCCTTCCTGTTGGAATTTGAGGCAAGCAGGAGGGGAACAATGGGACACCCCCCCCCCCCAGGAAATCTCCTCACACCTTGCTTCTTGTGACCGCAGGCTTGGCTCCGAGATCCCTTAACTGAAGAAGGGCCGTGGATTTTGTGCCACAAAGGGCTTTCGTCCCTCCTTCCCCACACTTGCCCCTCTGTCTGTCTGTCCATCTACAGCGTTTGCCATGCAGAGGACAGGCAGGGCAGGGGTCAGGAGTGGGATGCATATTCTAGGACAATCATTTTCAACTGCATTTTGACCCATTTGGAATGATGAAATCAGTTTATTAGATCACAACCATCATTTTAAAACAGCTTTCTTGAGATGTAATTAACATACGAATAAGTTAACCCCTTTATACAATTCATTTTTATATGTATTCAGAGCGTTGCAACCATCAGCACTGTCTGGTTTTAGACCAGTTTCATCACCCCGAGAAGAGACCTCAGACCCATTCCTCGCTCCCCACCTTCCTCCCAGGAGCAACACCAATTGGCTTTCTATCCCTGTAGATCTGCCTACTGTGAGCAGTTGACCTATGAGGACTCAGGCCGTGCTTGGTGTTGGCATGATGGTCTCCAGGTTCCCCCACTTGGTAGGATGGATCACACCCCATTCCTTTCTTGGCTGAATAGCGTTCCATTGTACGGGTATAGACCCCATTTTGTGTGTTCATTCCTCGCTTGGTGGACATTTGGTTTACATCTGCCTTTTGGCTACTACGAATAATGCAGCTCTGAGTAACTGATGTTCTAGTTTTTGGTATGGAGCATGCTTCCATTTCTCTTGGATATGTGCTTAGCGGTGGACTACTCAGGTCATTTAGAAACTGTGTGGTTAAGGTTTTGAGGAAACACCAAACTGTTTTCCAGAGACGAGTCCATTTTACGTTCCCAATTTCTCCACAGTCTCACTTTTCATGAAAGAGCGAAATAGAGCAAGGAAGCATCAGAAGGCTTCACATGAACGCATGCATTTTTTCATCAAAATCTTTGAGATATACGTCTGAGTTGCAGTATAATATATATTTCTCACTGTGGGTTGTGGTCAGCCCATGTCAGAAGCACCTGGAAGGAAGCAAGCCCTCCTCCTGAAGAATCTGCTGTGGGGCCTGACTGACAGCAGGAGCGTGGAGAACATCATCGGGATTGTGTCAGAGGAAGGGGGTGGTGGGTATCTCCCATTTGGGGCCCTGGAGTTAGGCAGATCCTGCTCGGATTGTTCTGAACATGACTGAGTGAGTCACCAGGGGCCTGTAAAACATCCCTAGGTTCTCAGCGAGCACCTCGCTCACCTTGCTTCTGTGGTGTTGTCTGGGATCAAATGGGAAAATGATTTAAAGTGTTCACTTCAGGCAGAAGAGTGCCAGGTCAAGGAGACACACCCGGAGCATTTATTATTAATCTAACTGTAATTGTTATTATCAGAGAACACGGCCTACACATACACACTCTCTTACTTTTGTTCCTCTACCATGTAATACTGTGACAAGCCCTGCTGTGGGACCTGGGAACAGGAGGGGAAGGTTTAGTACCAGGTAATAGACTTAAGGTGTATGCAGAATTTAAATCCACAAGTTTGACACTCCTGAGAAACAAACCCCTCTCCCCTCCCCCCCCTCCCCCCAAAAAGACCTCTTTATGAATGTCCTGAATATCTGGACATTTCAGAAAATTCTTGGTTTAAAATAAAAGTAGCAGAAATATAGTAACAATCACTGTTAACGGGCATCAAGGCTGGCTCTGTGCCAAACAGTGTGATTGAACTCAAATGCATTTGCTCCACTAATTATCACAATCCTATATAATAAAGAGGGAATATGCAAATTGACCAGCACGCTGGTCAATTTGCACCCACAGCTGAGGCTAAGTTCCCATAACGAGCCTTGGGCAATCAGCAGGGACCTGAGGCTGCACGCCCACCCACCTCCTGCATGGGGCTTGACAGGGGACCTCAGGTCGTGCCTTCCACCTGCAGGGCTTGACAGGAGACCTCAGGCTGCTCCCCCCGCCCTGGCACCAGGCCAGAGGAACTCAGGCTGCACCCTCTTCCCTGGTGCCAGGCCGGGGGACCTCAGGCCATGCCCCCTGCCCTGGTCCCAGGCGAGGGGACCTGAGGCTGTGCCCCCTGCCCTGGCACCCAGGGGACCTGAGGCGGCACGCACCCCCCCACACACACACCTGGCAGGGCTTGACAGGGTGGGACCAGACGGGTCTGTATCTAACCCAATGAAGGGGGGCCATCCAGGTTTGGGTCTCGAGCGATTTTGAGGTGCACATGGGTGGTTGAAGACTTGACTCTGGGTTCCATGGTGTACCCCAGACTGTGACAGGAGGAAGATTTTCATACACGTTTTACTAATTTTCTTTAATCTCTGACACTTCTATTATAGAGATAGGGCAAATATCAATATTAAAATATTTCCTCTAATTAATTCTCTTTTAATGTGCACGAATTTTGTGCACTGGGCCACTAGTTACCTATAAGAGAGGGTGAGGATACACCACTATGGTCATTTATTCCCATTTTGCAGATGAGAAAACTGTGATTTAGAGTTAATTCACTTTCCCAAGGCCACACAAACTGCTCAGGGGCAAAACTGAGCCTGTGCACCGGAGGGTCATGCGTTCAATGCCCCTCAGGGGCAGGTACCTGAGTTGCAGGTTCTTTCCCTGCCCCCCGTCAGAACCCCTGAGGGAGGCAACCAATTAAAGTGTCTCTCTCACATCGAGGTTTCTCTTCTTTCCCTCTTTCTCTCTTTCTCTTTCCCCTTCCTCCATCCCTTCCCACTTTTTCTAAAAATCAAAGGGGAAAAATATCCTCAAGTGAGGATTAACAAAACCAAACAGAGGCACCTTTGTGTGCAGGGCTTCTGGTTCTATGCAGTCCATGACCATGAACTCAGAGTAGATGGCTACACTGTCTTATTGTCTGTGTCCCTGAGACAGAACTTAAGGGACTTAGCATACTGATACTTGTTAGATAATTGCGGATTCTATTTTCTCCTCCTGGGGTCTGGTGATAGCTATTTTTAATTTGCAGTTTCTAGAACCACTTAACTAATTCTCAACATCCATGTGTTTGGGGGTTTTGTTTTTGTTTTTTATTTTGTTTTGTTTTAATTCCTATATAAAGGAGTTTTGCTTTTAGATATTGTCATAGCATCTTGAAGAGATTTAACATTCATTCTATTTTTAATCAATGATTTATCTATTTGTAATCTGGAACTATTGCCAAAAAATTATTTTTTAACTCTATCTTTATTGGAGAGCCTCCCATAGTCCCTCCATGAGAACGTTTGGTGTTATTTCCAGATCTCCATAAACTCTGTAAACAGAATAATTTCGTTATCTAATTGGAAGCTTTGGCAGAGGCCATCATCTTCCTGTTTTCCAGTCTCCAAACCCTCTGGGGGCTTTTGGAAAACAACAAAAAGACTAACTATGCAGGGGAATCCCATGCTCCCTCTGAACTTTGTCCCTAATACACACCCGAGACCAAGAAAATGCCTACTTCGTGGCCTGAGGTGGGCACTGGGCTTTGAGGCGGGTCATCTGTGCATGGTCCTGCCACCAAACAAGATTCTGTTAAAATCTCTTGGAGAATACTTTGTGATGTCTCACTAGTGGTCTCACAGTGTGTCCTGAACCAGTGATTGTGATTCTCATCCTTAGGTGAACTCGTTAGGAGGTCTCATTAAGGATTCAGCTCTAGAGATTTTGACCAGCCAGTGGACAGTTCCAGGCTGGTGGTCCAGTGATCTTGCTTTGAGAAACACAAGCCTAATTTTCTGCTACTGTCCTTTGTCCACTTTTTGCCTAAAAGATGAACCTTTGTATATAATTGGAAACCTTGATTTCTTTTTCCCCCTTACCCAAGGATATGTTTTTTATTTATTTTAGAGAGAGAAGGAGGGAGAGAGAGAGAGAGAGAAACATTGATGTGAGAAACATCAATTAGTTGCCTCCATCCATTTAAGGGTACTTGTATCTCTGTCCCCCTCCTGATCTAAGTCTGTCCCCAGCTTGAGTCCTGTGGAATTCTCCCTTCTCTCCAATGACAGAAAGTGGCCTGAGCCTTGTTTGAACTGGAACTTTCATCTTGTGACCCTTTTCTTCAAATAGCTCAGGGCTGGGACTTTTTCATTCTAGGTACAGAGCAGAGCATCGTGGTTGCTCTAAAGGAAAGACCTTCACAGTAACAGTACCAATAGCTTTGGGTGCTTTGCAAATACTCTACCCTTCTTCCCCTCTGGATCAGACAGGGCCATAACTAAATTTTTCCTGAGAGGTTAAAAAAGAAAGAAAGGAATGAAGGAAGGAAGGAAGGAAGG